>WMED01013518.1:0-14378 GCA_019650415.1 Pipa parva | reverse complement strand
AAAACACATGAAGGACTCCCAGACTATGAGAAATTAGATTCTTTGGTCTGATGAGATGAAGATTGAACTTTTTGGTGTTAATTCGAAGCAGTATGTGTGGCGAAAACCAGACACTGTTCATCACCTGCCAATACAATCCAAACATTGAAACATGGTGGTCGCAGCATCATGCTATGGGGTGTTTTTCTCCCATCTCCCTACTGCATCTCTGGAGCTCAGCCACAGTGATCTTGAGGTTTTTTTTAGCTCTCTCACCAAGGCTCTTCTCCCATGAATGCTTAGTTTGGCTGGATGAAGAGGTCGAGGAAGAGTTGTGGTCATCCCAAACTTCTTCTATTTAAGGATTATGGAGGCCACTGTGCTTTTAGGAACCGTGAGTGCTGCAGAAATTCTTTTGTAGCCTAAGCCAGATCTGCGCCTTGCCATAATTATCTCTGAGCTGTGAGGTCTTATATAGACAGGTGTGTGCCTTTCCTAATCAAGTCCAGTCAGTTTAATTAAACACAGCTGGACTTCAATGAAGGAGTAGAACCATCTCGAGGAGGAGCAGAAGGAAATGGACAGCATGTGAGTTAAATATGAGTGTCAAAGGGTCTGCATACTTATGACCATGTGATATTTCAGTTTTTCTTGTTTTATAAATTTGCAAAAATATCTACTGTTTTTTTTTTTCTTTCAAGCTGGGGTGCGGAGTGTACATTAATGAGCAAAAAAATGAACTTTTTTGATCTTACCAAATAGCTGCAATGAAACAAAGAGTAAAGAATTTAAAGGGGTCTGAATACTTTCCATACCCGTTGTACAGTAATTCCGATGCTACACAGTTTTTGTGGGGTTTCTTGTAAGGTTGTTTCCATCCTTTTTTGCAGTTGATGTTGTAAGCTTTAATTTATAACATTTGCATACATTTTATGCATAAAACAAATTATTTGGCTGTTTTGAATGAGCTGGAATTCCTACTTCCAGGAACTATAAATATTTATAAGGTTTTATTTTTTACTACTAGAACCATATGGGTCATGTAATGCATGGATAATGTGAAATCCATTATCCGTTTTTATGTTTTAGATATGCGGTAGTCACACACTTGGATCAACATCTATGTGAAGTATTATGGATATTTTATATCGCTATTTTCAGGCACTTGAGCTTATAAACCAGGTGACTGTGCCTAATACTCAAGGAGTGTTTAAGACTTTATCAAAAAAAAGATGAAAAGATTAAGTGGTTTTTGACACACTTGTTACTGGCCACCGAAACACAAACTGAAATGAGCAACTGTACTTCTACTTACAGTTGTTGACACAGGAATCAGACTCAGGCTTTACCAAGTCATTCCTTCATGATATGAATGTACATAAAACGTATTGATAATCTCTAAGAACAGGGTTTATGGTCCAAAGAGGTGGGCGACAGCACAAAGGCATAGAGGGGGGTTGCAGTCAATCTCAAATTTATAACCAGTCTTGTGCCAGGACATTCAGCTAGCCTGCCCAATGTTACAATGTGCCCAGAGACAGATTTTCCTCATGATGGCTCTAGTCCTGATCTCTGTGCATATGCATACTAGCCTCAGTAATCTAGTACAGGACTGACTGGGAACAGGGTTTAACAATGTAAATGGCCTGATATTTGTTGGTTTAACCAAGCATTGAGGTGTACAGTATGGGCCTAGGTCAACGGTGGTGAACCTTTTCTGCACTGAGTGCTGATTAGTGATGTCACTCATTAGTGCTTTCCCCCACAGTGCAGGTGCTGATGAGTGATGTCATCATGCCTACGTCTGGCTATCATACTTACATAGTAGTCAGGTTAAGCTATGAATTCACATCTATTCGCCACTTCTCCATGTTCACTTATAGCGTAAACTCTGCAAAGTGGTGAATATGCAACCAATTCTGGCGACTATGATAGTCATGATGTTATGGAGCACATGGCATAACTGCGTGCGCGTGCATAGATACTTCTACTATTGAATAAGAGGAGGAGTGTGTCGAAGGTGTGAATGTAACTAGGTGAACTGCTCCGAATTCACCTGTTTGACTTTGCCACTTTAGAGTGGCGAATACGGGGTGTTAATGGCAGGACTCTGGTGTACATTTCTGTGGGCAGCAGTAAACCAAACACTGTGATTTCTATGTGACCAAGTAGATGGCACAATTTACTGGACATTTGGATTGTCATTTCTTTTGTTCAGTAAGCACATGGCTGTAATATGTGACAGTGAATGTAGAATCTCACTGCACTAGCCATTATAGTGAAAAGGGCAGAATGAGATCAATAGCTTAGAGGGCATCAACATAGCACAATGAGATCAATAGCGTAGAGGGCATCAGCTGTCTGACACCAAACTTTCCTTTGTCACAGCTGCTCTGCAGATGATGGGATTTCTTCAAAAACTAGTGTTTCACAAATCCATTTTAAAAGTAAGGGGGTTATTCGATAAGGTGCGAATTCGACGGTCGAATTCTCAAGCAACGGATTCCTTTAGCAAATCAGTGACAATTTTTTAAAATTAGATTGCGACAAATTTCCCACAATAAAGCTGCGACCGCAACAATATTTTCATTATAAAGACGCGACAGTAGCAGGCTATTGCGACTGTCTTTGAGGGGAATTCATTCAGCGAAGTGAGCTCCGAAGCCTTCGGCTCACTTCGCAAATGGTGTTATGCGCATGCTGATGTTTTTCGCGCAGACATCAGCATGCGCATTAAAGGGATTCCAGTCTCGGCGAGACCAAAAGAGTTGCCTCGCCGAGACGGGAATCCCTTTAATGCGCATGCTGATGTCTGTGCACAGGACATCAGCGAGCGCATAACACCATGTGCGAAGTGAGCCGAAGGCTTCGGAGTTCACTTCGCTGAATGGTGAATTCCCCCTTTATCTGGTGAATTCACCTATACGCAGCAATTCGGACTTACTGAATAACCCCCTAAATCTTTTTTTTTCTACTGACCTCTTGCTGGACATAAATATATTGCTTATTAAGCACAGTGCAATTAACAAGATACTAAGGTAGCAGTTCTCAACCTGTGGGTTTCGACCTCGGCGGGGGTCACGAGGCCATCCCACTGAGGTCGAGAACCGCGCCACCACCTGGAAGCGCCCGCAGGAACCCTTCTTATAAGGGTTGATGCAGGGTGACGTCGGCCGAAAATGTCACCATGTGATGCGCAACGTGATGACGTTTCGGCCGAACGTCACCATGTGATTCACGTACGTGATGACGTTCGGCTGAAACGTCATCACGCGCGGCGACGTCAGCGCGTGATGGCGCGATGACGTCAGCCGGGGTCGCGGTCTCACAAAGGTTGAGAACTGCTGTACTAAGGAGAAGGTGCCTCTTTAATTGTGTCATAACAACAAGGTGCCCCTGTACATTCAAGTTTGTATTTTACAATTTCTATAGCGTTGTTAGGTTGCACAGTGCTGAATATTGTAACAGTACATTCACAGACATGGGAAAAGGCATACAGTGATACAAAAGTTGGAGGTCCTGCCCCATAGAGCTAACAATCTAAATTGAAGGTAGCTTTGCATACAAAAGGAGAGTCATCACAATGGTGCTGAAAGATTTGCCAGTAAGTGCAGAAGCAGATACAAAATTACGTTAAGCAAAGTGTCATAAAAACAGTGCCAAGGAATTTCGTGAACTTCTATTTTATCTAACTATACTTTTAATGCAAACTACTATGGAGGCTTTAAATGTAAAGTGAGATGTTTATTTTATAGTTAATTTACAAGAGAAACCTGGTTTTTATCTTCATACCTTTTTAATATTAGAATTATTTCTCCTCCTTAAATTCACCAACCTCATTTCCTCCCCTTGAAAGGAGGGCGAGGGAACAACAGTCACTTGTATGGATGCCAACTATGTGAAATGAGTTCACTTAGTTAATGCAAGCAGTTACCATAGAAACACGCTACTTGGAAATCCCTCCAGACAGATTTCAAGGAAATTAACTCTATGCTGGGGTACTTAAAGTGTGTATATACATCCTCTTTCATCCAACACAGTTGGGTATTTGTTAATTCTGGTTGTAGTGCTTCAATTGCTACCAAATTTTTAATTATTTTTTTGTGTGGATTCCTAGGAACAGTGTGACCCTATCTGTTCCCTGTTACCCTTCTCTGGCCTAATAACATACAAAATGAGAGAACTATGCCTATAATAAACATTGTGGGGGTTATTCTCTAAAGTCAAAATTGTCGCATAAAGGTGTGAATTCACCATCTAAAGATAGACACAATAGACTGCTACTGTCACAGTTGCATTTTATAATGAGAATATTGTCACAGTCGCAACTTTACTATGGAAATATTGTTGCAGCCGCAACTTTAAAATTGTCACAGTTGCGAGTTTACAATGGGAAAATTCTCACAGTCACAGATTTGCTGTGGGAATCCGCTGTTTGAGAATTCAACAGTCAAATACGGACTTTAGAGAATAAGCACCACCATCTCAAAAATGGCTGATGGGACACAGGTAGTGATGCTGTATTATTTTCAAATCACTAATTTATATTGAAGATATCTTAAATATGTGACTAGCATCAGAGACCGTGCTAGTTGCCAAGTTTTGGACACAACTTATTAGAGAGTTTTACGCACAAAGATTGCAGTGTGTCTTCTTTTACTGAATTTATTTTGGCCACTTCCCCTTTATTCTTAGTTAATTAGCTCCCTCTAAAAATATGAAATTATTTTGACTTGGTATACTATAATATATTATCCATTTATAAACTGAGAATTTTCTTTCTTATTGTCAATGTAGCCATGGACATTAATGCTTCCGTTCAAGAATTCCATGTACAAAGACACAAATGAGCTTACCCACAGTTTAAAATAAAGCTATGTAATTGGAGAAGACATGCAGGGTTATATAGTAAAATATATGCTTATTTGTTCCACCATGGTAACCCATAGCAACCAATTACTGTAGCTTTGGTGAGTCTAATGCAGTTATTAAAATAAAAGCAAGGGTCTGATTGGATGATTTGGATTACTGAGTGGTTTACTTTTTGTATCAGGTTCCCACATATTTAGATTGTAAGCTCTGTGAGCAGGAATTTCCATCCTGTTAAGTCCTGCACATAAATAATGATGTGTCTCTCAAGATTTTGTGTTTGTTATTTATGTTATTTGTACTATATTCAGAACTTCTCCCATGTCTGTAGTCTAATTATATTGTACTGTGTTGCATAACCTAGTGACACATACAGAAACGTTAAAACTTTAACTTTAACAGTGTTAATCTGATAATGCAACCTTCTCATTCTTATTTATTTCAAAGTCACTAACATCTGTGCTGGTAAACATACTGTACACAGAACTAAGCGAGATTTATTGTAGAGATAGTCCTACTGTTTATTTGTGGTAGTTATGCAAGAGAAGGATGCTGATAAGGGAAGGAGGGAAAAGCAATGTGACCTTAATTCACCTCACCTTGAGGGGGTTATTCACTAAAGTCTGAATTGTTGCGTATAGATGCGAATTCGTCAGATAAAGACAGTCGCAATAGGCTGCTACTGTCGCAGTCACGTCTTTATAATGAAAATATTGTCGCAGTCGCGACTTTATTATTGGAAAATTGTCGCAATCTTAACTGTTAAAAATTGTTGCGACTTTACAATGGGGAAATTGTCGCGGATTTGCTATGGGAATTCACTGTTTGCGAATTCGACAGTCGAATTCTCACCTTAGTGAATAAACCCCTGAGCGTTTTGTCATCTTTACATTTTTCCCTATAAATCTGACATGCACACAACATATAGATACCATAATCCCACCAAACTGACTAATGTTTCTATGGCCATTGATTTTTTATTTAAAGCAGTGTTTCAGTCCCTGTCCTTCCATAGAAAGAGTTCCCTGAAAATGATTAGAAGATGAAGAATGCAAATAAAGATGTGGTGGAGAACAGAACATGCTCATTTTGCCATATTTTGCTTTTTCCTTCCAAGCAGAAGAGCAATTAGAAACACCAATATGTTACACAGTGCTTTTTCATTGAGAAGCTATAATTTCCCTTTGGCACCAATTATCCTACCCCCCAACCCCGAGCTGCTATCACTGGGCATATGTCTGTGTGTTTGTCATGTGGTGTCCATTGCACCCAATCATTATCCGTTCTACTTTGTCTCTGTCATTCTTCCTGACTCCTCTGGGTCCCTAGAACTATTTAGTTGACTGAATACATATTTTTCAGAATATGGAGATGGGAGATATGGAGTGAGAAACTCCAATCATATTTAACTTCAGTGAATGTCCTCTGTGCACCCTCTCCTTTTCAGCTGCTTTATTTACAGCAGAATGAGCACTCACTTATCCATGCAAAAAACCATGATGCACACTTGACTAATGCATGTGCTCACAAATGTAATCTACTGTAGCCACATGTACACAGCTTTTACAGAGGAATGCCTTTTTCAAGTGCATTCCATACAGATACACTCCCTACATCCACATGCACAGAGTGTGGATGTGGAGTTCAAAGGACCCCACCATAATAATTTTGATTTCCCCACCCCACAGAGCAACAAGGGTAAGGTTATAAATGAGTGAGGCCTTACAGACCCTGAGGGATAGTTTTAGAAAGAATGAGGCCCTGAGCCAAATTGAAAGTAGGGCCCAATATGCTGATTTCATGGGCTTCCAGAGAGGGGGGGGGGGAAGTCTGCAACTTTCTCACCCAAGTGGGGCACATTGGAAGTAGTCCTAGCCTCCTGATGTGCACCTCTATCCTGCCCTGTCTGTCTGTCTAATGGATGTCTGCCAAAATTTCCAGTTTGATGACATCTACCATTACGCTGAGTAACCATGTCCCAAAGCAATGATGTTGATTGTCACAATGATGTCACAAAGTAATGATATTACCCTGGAAATTTGCCCCAGTGAGAGTGATTTGTAATTACTGTTATGAGTGGAAGTTACCAAATTTCAACTTACTAAATCTATGAAAGAGGCTAAACACTGGGTATGATGCATGTATTATGGTCTGTGATATCACAAATAAAACTCTAGAAACTCTACAGGGGGGAATTCAGGATAGTCCAAAGTGAGGTGCGGAGTGTTCGACTCACTTCGGACTGACTGATCTGCGCTCGCTGATGTCCGGCACGCGGACATCAGCGAGCGCATTAAAGGGATTCCAGTCTCGACGAGAACAAAAGAGTTGCCTCGCCAAGACTGGAATCCCTTTAATGCGCTCACTGATGTCCACGTGCAGGACATCAGCGAGCGCAGATCAGTCAGTCCGAAGTGAGGTGAACACTCCGCACCTCACTTCGAACTATCCTGAATTCCCCTCTACATTTTGGTTTGATTGTTAGATGGGGGTGTGGCAATTGGAATGTTATTTCCATCTCTTTTCAGTTTAGAAGCTCATTCTCTTTGTCACCTACTTCCACTTCAGTACCTCCATTTGAAATCTTAGGCCAGGAATTAGAATGAAAGACTTTAAGATTTCTAAGTAATCAATCTGAACCTTGCAGGTGTGTAACCTCACAGAGCTGCTGCCCACCTTTCTGACAGTTTTATTTTAGAATTCTCAAGCCCAGTTATGAGGAGTCAATCAGGGACATTCGATTTCCAAGTCAGTGGTGTAAGATTTGCAACTAATCAGTTGAAAGGGAAATAGGAGAAGAGAGGAGGGGTTTGAGCCATATTTTTTTCACACTAGCGTAATTATGCGCTGCGCATAATATGCTAGTATGAACCTAGCCTTACACTACTGTTCAAACTCTAATGAATAAGCCCCATAATCTTTCTAGAGTCTAGACTCTGAATTACTGTCACGTGGTTGCTGCAACAACATTTTTCCTTTGTTTAAATTTGTAACCCAACTCTGTATTGATTTACTAATTATGTACTTTTAAGTGTCCCATTGTAAAACCAAAATGTGCAGCCTGGGGGTAATGTGTGATTTATATCCAGCAGTAACTTGTGCAAGTCACACACTTTCCCTTTTTTTCCTTTCTCTGTACAGTCTGCTACTTCAGAGCTTCCGACAAATGTTTATTATTCATTCATCCATGGGCTGCATTCACGCACATGAGCTAATTAAACAGAGGTTCCCGTTTCTGAAATTAGTGCTGACTATATATTTTGGTGCAATATAATATGTTGTGGGATGGAAATAAATATAGCAAGCTCAGGCTATAACTTGCTGAATATACTGAACAAACCATTTAGTAATTACACTTTGCAAAGCAGTAGCTGGATAACTTGACCTGCCCTAAAACCAAGGTATCCTCCCAAATGAAATGCCAATGGGTGAGAACTGTTTTGAGTTTTTCAGTCACACTCTTATTGATTAGTGTGAGTTTATTTTGCAGATGCATGCAGAGTTATGGAATATTTATAGTACTTTAATAGAGCTGTTCTATAGGATGTTTATAATCATGAACACTTTGTCATTCAAATAAAAGCTGAGATGGCCATAGAAAATACTTAAAGGGTATGAAAGGTTTGGTTAAAAACATTATTTATATCTGACATGTATACACATAGAAAGGCAATTTAAACATTAAAATGTAAAAACGATTTTGGGATCAGTAGTACTTGTTTAAACAGTCCTGCTCCCCCAGCCATTCTGTGTACAGATGCTTCCTGTGCAGTGCCAATAAGCCCGGCCCAGTGAGTGATATCACTCACTATACAGAGTGTCGTTGTGGGGGGAAAACCCCTCCCCCTTTCTTTATCTAGAAAGTTTGTTATATGTGTTTTATTAGATATCTTTATTTTGAACTTTCAGTTTTAGGCTTTTCTCTGGATACAGGTGTGTGATGTGTGAAAACTGTCTTCGTCTAAGACAAGAATGGCGAACCTATGGTGAGCCGTCGCCAAGCCTGCCTTCAGTACAGGCTGCAGACCCAATCTGACAGTTTTTAGGCCGCATCTGTGGCCCCCCTCCCCTGATGCGTACACACTCCTCCCCCTGACGCCATCATGATGATGTCACTCACCAGTGCTGGCACTTCGGGGGACAGTGAGTAACGTCACCTTTTTGGCACCAAAAAGGTTTGCCACGCCTGATCTAAGACTTTCTTTGTTGCCCATAGCTCATAGCAACCAATCAGAGCTCTGCTTTCATTTCTCCACAGCACTATATGAAAGGTGAGCTCTGGGAAACAAAAACTTCTACACCTAGACAGTTTTCATACATCAGTTTTACATCATACTGCTTCACAGTCTACAAAGTGAAACTACTTTCTCACATGTGTGTTTCTGTGTTTCTAAATATGAGATGTTAGAAAACAGTTTCCCCCCCTTATATTCTATGTGTAGCATATATGAGCCGTCATCACAGCAGCTAATCTCTCCAAACAAGAGCTAACACATAAAGCATACAGAGAGAACATATACTGGACAAATGATTTCTGCACAGTTTATTGAAAGTTTTAGATATACAGTACTAAGAAGTATTTAAAGTGTAAGTAAAGTTATTGACCAAACTATACATATATATATTATATGTATAATCAGTGCCGGCTCTGCCATTCTGCCATTAGGCAGAGCGGGCAAATGCTAGGGGCGCCATCTAGGTAGGTAGCTAGGGCCTACCTAGATTTTTTTATTTTTTTTTTACAGTGCCAGCCGGCTGGGAGGTTACTGCAGCCGCGGCTAAACTTTAAATCTACCAATTGGCAGTTGCGGCTGCAATAACCTCCCAGCCGGCCAGGGGGGGGCGGTGTCGCGGGGGGGAGCCCTAGGGTGCCAATAGGGCCAGAGCCGCCTCTGTGTATAATGTATAAAGATAAACTGAAACATTTAAAGGTAAAAACTATTTTGTTTTTTTGAGTTCTCACCTCTGCAGCTTTTCTCCTACTTAATACATTAATATGTACAAATAAACGAATCCAGTATCTAACTATCTAATATCTGTCTATAAACGAATCCAGTATGTATATAAGGAAACAGACACTAGTAAACGGATCAAAACCCACAAGCGGCTCTGTGAGGAAAGATCACCACCTGCGAACGTTCAGGGTTCAAATCCCAGGACTGGGTATTTATCTGTATCAATCTATTTATATTATCTGTATCTATTTTATTTATTATATATATCTGTCTATTTATATCTGTATATTTATGTCTATTTTATTTATTATATATATATGTCTATTTATATCTATATCTGTATATTTATGTCTATCTGTATCACAGCGGTTGCTCCGGTCCTTTCCTCCGTGCTTGTGGGTTTTGACACCTTTCGTTTCTAGTTTTGTTTCTCTCTCCTGTTTTCCTTGCACAGGTACTGGATCTGTTCCTTTTTTCCAGCTTGTTTCCTGGTTATCCTTCTGTTCAATGGAACAACAACAAGTAAACGAATCCAGTAATATAAGAGAGAGCAGGAGCGAGCTGGAAACAGACAATAGTAAACAAAAGGTCAAACCCCAACCTCTGTTGGCATGCGAGCCGTCACCAAGCCTGCCTTCAGTACAGGCCGTAGACCTTTATAAATAGGGTTTACTTACACTTTAAACGAGTTTTCTCAGCATGATGGTTTACTGATTGACAAGCGGTCACTCTGTCTCCTCAGGCTGTGGGTGGGTCTCCAGCAGTGATTAGCATATATTAACT
Source organism: Pipa parva (assembly GCA_019650415.1). Classification (NCBI taxonomy): domain Eukaryota; kingdom Metazoa; phylum Chordata; class Amphibia; order Anura; family Pipidae; genus Pipa; species Pipa parva. The sequence continues at coordinate 3,792 of WMED01013518.1, read as the reverse complement.
TCAAGCCCTTCTTCTGACAGAGCAGGAAATTGTTTTCTCCAACACAATTACAGGTATGTAATATTATGTATTACACACATTCATTATAAATAAGAGCCTTATATAAGGAATAGAACAGACCTTTTGTCAGACCTTTCATTTCATTTTTTCCCAAATTCTTATGAAAATATATTCAGCATATACTACAATGAACTAACTCTACCAATTTATTATATGTTTTGGGAGTCGGAGTCGGTCCATTTTATAACGACTCCGACTCCACCAAAATGGGCCCCGACTCCACAGCTCCTGGCAGTTACTGTTCGATATTGAGCCCTGTTGAATTTAGAGGTGAGTCAGGAGTTTCTTCATCAATTTATGGGGCTTTCTTTATAGACAGGGTTTATTTACTCTTAAAATGTTAGTAGGAGAGGCTGGAAATCCACATACTAATTGATGATTGCATATTGCTTTATATGATTTACTTTTGAGATATGAAATACCTTCCTAAATTAATGTTTAATAAATGTAATATATTGCTTCTCGTAAAAAAAAAAAAAAAAAGAGAGAGAAAGAAAAAGGCATTGCTTAAATTAGAAAAAGTCATATTTGCCCTTAGATGTATTGCTGACCATATATTAGCTAGTAGCCCAAAATAAAACAAATACAGTTTTTATCCAATTCTTTGCAGTCTATTAAATTAAAAAAATATATATAATACAACCTTTTTCTGTTGTGGACAAATGTTCACCATATATACTCGTGTATAAGTCAAGAAATTTTAGTTAAAAAAGTAATTTAAAAGAGTACAGTCGACTTATACTCGAGTCAGGTTAGTTTTGAGAGCAAGGGGGCATAGCCTGACAGCAGAAGGTGTAAGACGCACATGAGTTAGAGCTCCCAAATAATATTAGTTAAAAGAGCAATAATAAACAACAGACACTAGAAAAACCAGATTAAAAATATAAAAAAGGACAAACATACCGGGCAGCCAAGTAGGGAAACTCCAGAAGGGGACTGAGAAGCAGAGGACCCAAACCAACACTCCCTGGAGTCCCTCTGGATGGCAGCGCCGCAGACAGAGGATCAGTCCCCCCACACACACACGCGCACAGGGGCAAGCAGTCTGATCGCCCGAGTGCTGGAGGAGAGAGAGAGGGGGCGAACGACAGGGCACACAATTGGCGCAGTCCCAGACAGCCACGCTGAAAGCCAGGCCGCACTAAAACTAGGCCTCACCAAAACCAGGCCGCATCCAGAGGACCCACACCAACACCCCATAGACCTCCCTCCAGATCACCAGAGCGCAAAGAAGGAGCGGATCCACACAGAGATGCAGGAGCAGCCCGATCACACAAGCACTGGCAGGGAGAGAGAGGAGAAAGCAACTGCAGGCACAGGAGAGGAAGCGTGATCTCAAACAGCCGTGCACAGAATCAGGCCGCAGAGAGATAAGCCGCCATCTTAACAGACAGGAAAGGCACACACCAAAATATAGGTAACAGAGACAACACAGCTGCCAGTGAGTAAAACAAAAGGAAACACATAAGCAAACACACACACTACACCAGCCAGACAGAAGAAAGATCAGGTAGGATTTTTCCAACAATTCTTTAATATGTTATGCTAACAAAAACCCCAAGTTTTACTCTCGACTTATCCATGGCAAATTTCATAATTGTTGGTCCAAAAACTGTCCTCAACTTATACACGAGAACGACTTGTACACAAGTATATATGGTAGTCATAATGATGTCTTATGCCCTTTGTTTGCATGTGGTTATGACTGGATGCACCCTCTACCATTTTCTTATTATAAAATATTACTTTTAATGGTAAAATTGTTTCTGTTTAATGTTATTTTCCCTTTACTGTTAGGTTGTGATGGAGGAATATATTAAGGGACAGCATTATGTGCATCCTGCTATATTTTTACTTTACATGTAAGAAAAGGGCAGCAATAACGCTTACTTTATTAGATGCAATAAGTCAAATAGTGTTGTTCTGTGGAAGCAATACGGCAGCTGTCCTTATGTCTTTACATGTCAATACAAACTATGCGTACTAAAAGTTATCTGCCGTATTTTTTACTCCATAAGACGCACTTCACATCGGTACAGCTATGAAGCTGCGCTCTGGCTCCCTCTCCTGACTGGCATCGATGGTGCAGACGGCATCAACATCATCATGCCTGCTCCAGACGTGCAGTGATGATTTTGCCACTCAGCATTGGGTGAACTTTGAGCGGTGAAATTATCACTGTTTCAATTGCTATAAAACTGCCTTTGTTCAGCTGCTCCATTTCCCATGACAGTTAGACTTTCCCTAATGCCAGGTATATTTTATAATATATTAATTTAAATTCTGCTTTTAGTTCCCCATTAAGGTATTGTACCTGTTGCTTTACTCAATAGAAGCATTCTACATAGACTTCAATACAACAGTATTACAAATGGACTGAAATTCCTACTGGTACTTTATCGAAGTGTATAATGAAATCATGTTCTCTGGCAAGTATCATAGCCGATCCCAGCTTCATAGGCAGTATGATATACAGTATTTTTTCTCATGTTTAAACTCTTAAAATAAAATAATATATATGTAGCTCCTTTAAGGGACCCTATTAATCAGTAAATGAGAATGTGTGAATGAAAAGTTAACTCAAAAACATAAATTATATCAACCGCAAGTTATCATACAAAACTTAACCTTACAACGTATTAAAATGAAACTAACCATATGCTTTAAAAACATATTACATGGTTAGATTACTACTGTCTGAAGTGGCGGTTTGGTCCTACAGCTAGATCTGATCTGTAATAGACCTAATAATTGTGTGCAAAATGCGAATGAACAAACAAATAGTAAACTATCTACCATGCACTGTGTATTTTCTAGGTGCCCAGTATTAAAGGGAGATGATATTCCAGCCCTGACAAAACAGATTGTGCTGTACAGGACATATTATTTATAGAAAAATAATGACCGCTTGGGAACAGCCCTGGCATTCAGTAAAGTTCTAAATAGTTTGTTATAGTCCTCAGGATAGAGGGCTGTCAAAATGTTACATTTTCCTTTTTTTTTTTTTTTTTTTTTTTAAAAAGGTAAATATCAGATTTTGCAAATGAATCCACATGAAGCACAATATAAGGTCTATATTTACCTACATGGGCACAACCCCAAGAAAAACTAGACAGAATTTAAGCAGTTGTACTCCGTACTTGTCAAGGGTAACTGTACCCAAAGGAACTTTGCTGTTCAATGACTTGCATTTTAGTTCTATGTGATTACTTGTATTTAAGCTCTAGATGCATTCTGTCTGTTGGTTTCTGAAGTGGAACAGGAAGATTTACTTTGCTGACAGCATAATATCACTGCAGAATCCCAGTGTCAGCTCCATATATCCTCCGAAACACTGCTTTGTATTCCATCTTATTGACTTATGGGAAGCATTAAACCATTGCAAATGTGATGACATCTTTTACCTTCATGTCCTCTGTGCTACACAAGGGGTTTGTAACTGTGTAGGTTTCAGCAGTCTTCAGTAAAAGCTTGATAATGTGTGGCCTTTTTTATTTTTCAAAAAAGATACGCACCTTATATATGGTAAGTTGAAGGGCAAACTAGTAATAAAATGTACTCTGTTCACATTAAAGAATTATGCTAAATAGGAATATTAGAAGCATATCCTCAGTTGTATGTACAGTAATGTCATATACATTCATAAAGTCATATAGATTGTATCTGAACCATAACCAGAGGTGGGTAGAGTATTCAAAAATTTTACTCAAGTAAAAGTATTATTACTTGAAC
>WMED01013517.1:2714-14379 GCA_019650415.1 Pipa parva | reverse complement strand
GGAGGGGGCGCTATCTTAGCACTGGCCTCCTACTTGTTCGTACCTCCGTCTCTTCAGAACAGCTGTCTGCATGTAGCGCTTAGCGATTCAGCATCCCTCCGTTCAGCAAGATGTAACTTCCTGCAAGCGCCAGGAAGTTACATCATCACTAGTGAAGAACGTATCACTACAGCAGTTGACAGCCGGCCGAGGAGGAGGTATGTGAGAGGGAAGGGAAGAAGCCGCATACATAGGGAAGGAGCCGCATACTGCCTATTTGTGTGCTGTGCATTATTTGCCATCTATGTGGAATTCCTCCCGCGGCACACTGGTTGCAAATCACTGTACTAAGCGGTGCAGCAGGCTGAGAGTGGGATTATGCAGGTGGGGGGTGGTGTTGATCATCAAGGACTGGGGGGTGCGCATTTTCATTATTCCGCCTAGGGTGCCAAAAAAAGTGGCCTGGCACTGGCTGTATGATGTCATAGTTTTAATTGGTTTTGACATGTATTTATGTTCAGAATCATATATATATAATGTATTTTTTTCTTGCATCTGAACTAACACGACCACTCTATCCTACCTTATATAATGCAATACTCTTTTTTTTTTTTTTTTTTAAATGTGTGTGTGTGTGTGTGTAAAATAAAATGTAAGATAAGTTCACATGAGTCATGTAAAGTGGTTTCCTGTGCATGGTAGCCTCTGTCAATAAATATTTTTGGTAATGTGTTTGAATTTTGTTTGTTTGTTTTGTCCTGTGGCCATCCAATGCAGTATTGTACTGTGAGTTCTAGTGAGAACTCTAATGGCAGGTGAGCAATTCTCTCAGGAGCTAGTGCCAAAATGTTACCCTTACACAACTGGCACAAGAGGCCATGTCAGACAAAAGCTTTGCGTTTCCACAAAAAAATCAGGGTGTCACTTCCACGCAGCACTAAGCTCAGTCTGGCCTGCAGCCTAAAAATCTGAGTTATGGAATTTCACGGCTGGAAAAAACAGCACAAGCGTTGGATTTATTTTCTTACATGCAGCATCAAAAGAACTGAAGCAAGGTATGGTACTCCGTCAGTGCTTTAGGGCAGAATGCTACAAAGGCACCTTTAGTAAAAAGCCAACTGGCAGGGTTTCTTGTAAAGTAATGGAAAAAAAAGAATTTGGGTGTGGGACTGGAGAGAGGCAAATACACTTTAAAGAATCCTAAAATGCAAGTTGCTTTGTAATCTAAATTTTAAGGTTTCAGGAAGTTCTGCACATTATGTTAAATAAGGTTGTGTTTTTATTAGATAATATTTTTTAATCGAGTGCATGCAGTCTTCTGGTCTATAATGCTTTGTTGCATGCGACCTAGCAAACAATCAGATTTGCCACACATACTGTAGATATCCAAGATTTCATACAATCCAATCACTACTGGCCACAGAAGCCGGATTGCTTCTCATTCAGTCAGGTTATGTTTCATTTGCAATACTGCTTTTTCTTTCTCGTAAAGATTTAAAAAATTTTTCAACATAGGCAATATATCCCCTTTAATTCCAGTGGAAGCCAATAAAAGCCCAGGCTTCTGAACTATTTAGAACTAAAGCTTGTACTACATCGTACAGTACACGAAAGGAGAAACTGACCAAATGATTAGACATGCCTAATGGTGTTAAATGTCAAGCTTCAGCACCAAACATACATGTCATTAAATTGCCATTTATTTTCATCTGGCTTAACCTAATTTGCCATTACTAGAGCTCCCACTGGAGAATTGGTCATTATGAAGAAAGGTTACAAAGACTGATAACTAAATTCAACACAACCTCCAAACCGTAAGGACTGACATTTTTCAAAACGGGCATTTTCTACAACCTCAAAATTCACCATGAAGCTTTTATGAAAAGGACAAATTTAATAAATTCCTCCCAAATTTCACTTCATTGAGTGATTCCTCCTCAGTATAAACTACTTTAGGTTCCATCAGAGTTGCAGAATCCTTTTCATTAATGGCTTTTCTTCTATTTCACTGAAAAATCAAAGGAAACCTATTAAAACATGTAACACAGCTGACCGTGAATCCATTCATTTGAAATGTTATCAATTTCTAATTCTAACTGCTAGTTTTATAGTTGTCCATTGATTATTAAATGATCTTGTAACCTTGTTTACCTATTGATTTATGAATGATACTTCTTTATATTTTATTAAAAATTCGATCATAAAGTTTTAAAATTGACGAACAAAAATAATTTTGTGGGTTTTTGCAAATGTAACCAGAGGCAGTAAAATAATTATAGGGAACATTATCAGCAAGATCTTTATTTTGCTATAAATGGACTGTGCTAGCAGGGGTCAGGTGAGGAGGAAATGTGGGCACAAAGCTGCTGAGGGAATGATTTTGCAGGACATAGAAAGATTTGCTTGGATTTTCATAGGTTTTAATTGCTGTAAATGGGATCTGTAATGACTAGTGCTGGATTTTCCTGGAGGCCTGTGGTAAAGTAGCAAGTCACCTATGGTGTAACATACAGATTGTCAAACTTTGGCCCTCTTGGTGCAGGGTACAACTCTCAACATATTCCTACAGCTTTAACTTACTTATTGCAACTCAGTGATCAGGGTACAGTGACAAGAGGGCAATTTACCATCTCTTATGCTCCATCAATATAAGTTGAAAGAAACATGTTTATTGCGTGTGCTCTTAGTCCTTATATTAACCACCCTTTTGTATTTGTCTGACAGCTTCTCCAGTGGGCAACGGATACATTAAACCACCTGTACAGCCAATTTCCAGTGCACAGAGAGAAAAGGGCCCTCCAACGATGTTGCCCATTAACATTGACCCCGACAGCAAGCCTGGAGAATATATACTGAAGAGTCTGTTTGCAAATTTCACTACTCAGGCAGAGCGGAAAATCCGGATCATTATGGCAGAACCTTTGGTGAGTGCCGAAGAACTTTTGTACTTGCTCTTATTGTGGTGGACGTTATTTCCCTGGAGATAATTGGCGAGTGTTGCAAGGATTTCAACCTAATCTAAGAACTGAAGGAACCAAAGGGGCAGAAAGAATATGGGGGGGAAAAAAACTGCTAAATAACATGGGAAGTGTAGAATCCCACAGAGTAGAATGGAGGATTTGTGAGAATGCAGAGGAAGGGTTAGGAAAATGATATTGAATGGAACAAGTATGGTAGGCAAGTATATAGCATACACCCAGACTGTGCAGATGGTATAACTACAGGCGATGCAGCAAGTAGAAGTGGTGGTCATATCAGGACCCAGGGTCCTGAGGGGCCTCAATGGGAACAAACAATTGTATCTCTCGTTAATTAACTGCACTATTATATGGCCAGCAAAAAACTCTGTGCAGAGGGACTAAATGATATCACTGAATAGAGGACGTAGAGCCAAGAAAAATGAATAGAATTGGGGGCATGGATATTTGAGTAGGGAGGTAAGCAGTTTGCAGGTCCGCAAAATAAAGTAGAGGTATCGCAAAAAATAAACAGAACAAATCTAAAGCAAAATGAGAGACCAGGGGCACCTGCCTGATTTGGGATTTGTAGTGTATTAGATTTAAATAAAACCGAGCTTACACTGAATTGAAAATAGGGGGTACCAATAGGTCACACAGCAGCTGCCTTTGCAACTGGACCCTGGTTCCCCCAGGTAACCTAGCATAAACTGCAGTGACTGCCTTAGAGGTCAACAGTGCCTATGCCCAGCATCCTCCCTGATCCCAGTAAACTGCACCAAGGCCCGGCGATCTATAGTTAATCCACTAAGAAGTAAAGGGAAGAGAAGTCTTTTTCCACACTGTACTGAACCCCAGCTGAGAAAATAAAATCACACACGTTGTAGTAAACTGTGTAATTATGCTGTGTGACTGAAGAAAATCCTTGTCTGGGAAAGGTCATTAGATATTTTTATTTTATCATTCTGACACTGGTGACTATCTGTGCCCTTGCAAGTAAATCAAAGGATATATCAACATTTGTGTAAGAGTGTCCATCTATAAGAAAGTGACTGGAACAGAAATATTCCAGTGTACGAATGGAATCTATATAAGTGTAAATTAACTTCCTGTCACAGGAGGAACTTTCTCTTGCATAGCGGTTGTTTTAAGAGACAAACTATTGCTCTAAAATTATAGACATTTCTCAGTAATTGACTCATGTCTGATTTGTGGGAAACTTTCATTAATGAAAATTGCCTGTAGCATATGCAACATTTTCATAAAACAATGCGTTTAAACATTTCTTGGCTAATTTCACACAATTGTGTGTTAAAGTATTGAATGTAATAATTGAGAAAAAATTCCGGCACTCCTTAGTAAAGTAGATAAAATAACTCCTTTTATTCGTACATTTTAAAAGCCAGTGCTTAAAATCAAAGAAACCTACGCGTTTCGTGCTGTAGGCACTTATTCATGGCCACGCAGTTTTTCTACAGCGGAGAAAGGAGCGGTCAGTACCATTTTTTCAAGGTATTGAATGTAGTTATACGAATCTAAAGGCATTCTTGATTACTTAAAAAAAACAAAAAAAAACCCAAAACCTTTTACATTGTTACACACAAGCTATTGGAATGCAATTTTTACTTAGTCCAGTTGTCTCCCAATAAACACATTAGTGATAAACAGGCTTTTATGTCAGGAATGTCTAGCCTTGGTTCTCCAACTGTTGATAGACTTTTGTTTCATGCATTCCACCCATGGCTTAAAAAATGCTCGAAGTTGTAGGCCAAAGCCAGCTTTAGGTATAGGGTAGAACAATTTAGATTTATGAGCGGGTAACTGGGAGAGTATAGTATGGAATAGGATTGTTTCTTGTGTGTCTAAAATTTTTCAATAGATTTTTGCTGCCTTTAATAATGTACTTACAGAAAAACATGTAGTTGTCAGCAATCAGTGTCTGAAAGGGGTAGATTTGTTATTAAATGAATGCATAGTATTAAAATGATTTATTTATATAGCACTGATACCTAACGCAGAGATTAATCATTCACTTCAGTGCCTGCCACATGGAGCTTACAATCTAGGTTCTCCCTATACAGTCACAGACAGAGACTAGGGCCAACCACTGAGCCACCGCAATGTCATTTTCTGCTTTCATCATTTTGGAATATTATTGTGATATATTATCTTAGCATGAGTCCAATTAAAACATACGGGAGACGCACTTTCATCACATCATTTTTTTTTTTTTGTCTTTAACTTTGAACCTTAATTTGATTCATGACCCAAGGAAAAGTACTGAGATTGTGTCTGGATGGCTTTCAGTGCAGCATGCTTTCAAAGGAAATCACTTGGGAATAATAGGTTTACTCGCATTTAACATTGGCAATGGCCAAATATAATAATAGATGAAATGATCAGGCATGAATTCTTTCTCTAGGGTGAAACATTTATTACTGAAAGGTCTGCTAATTAGAACCCCGGAGAGCAGTGCCTCTGATAGATCAAATTTTGCTCCTGAGAATTGACCGTCCAGTTTGACCTTCTGTTTTTTTCAGCTACTTCCCTAAGTAGATTTGGTTAAAATAAAAAAGTAAATATTACAGCTCCTTCTAGACTACTTTTTATTTAGGGGGGCTTGTGAGGGTTTAGGAGGCACAATCTACTACTTTTTAGAGACCTTTTTTTATTACAGCCCTACCTAAATCGGCATCAGGTGAAAGTAAAAAATATTAATCTGGGTTTTTCAGTTTAATTTCTATTATTAAATAGCTGATGTTTTTGTCATGGGAAGTGATTATGAGGGATGTTGTTTTTGGACAGTCCTGTGACAAATTGCTTGAATAGAACATGATCCACATATCATCAGAGCTGAGTAATGATTTCCTTTTGCAAATATAGCGATATGTGTTCCTTTTCTTTCTATTGTTTTGCTCTATAGAGCGCACTGTATGTGTGGGTGCTCTTTAAACTGTCTAGAAATTCCCACACATCTCCGTTGACTTGCTAATTACTTGTAATATAATGTAAATTGTGAGTATGGGGTATACAGTTCTGGATTTGGTATATATATCACTTAAGATGTTCTTTGGGATAATATACAAGAGCACTCGCATAGTAAAGTACAGATGCCAGTCTGTGCAATACATGAGTATTACCAGTGTGTACGTTTGAAAATAGATCCCAAATGTACTCATTAGAAACATACATTATTTTTTATGCTTTCCAATATATTTGGTAGTTTGCATTTAACATGTATTTCTGTATCAAACATTTTGCTTTCATTTATAATCCCTTGGAAACCAATAATTTCTAAGACCTTAATTATGTTCTTAACATAGCCTCATCTCAATCAGAAATCAAGTCAAGACTTTTGTGTTAATAGAGGAGGAGCAGGCAAAACGTTATCAGTCTGTACAAGCACAAATGGTACAGCTTTGATTTCGAGGGTCTTATAACCTTTTTTTTCACATTGTTTCTTTAAATTTCTTAAAGGCTTGAAATAAATTCATGAGGTGCACCTCCTGTGCCATGGACTGTAATGGAGATTATTCACCTCTAAATGAAATCAACCATAGGGTTAATGTTATATAGTGTGTGCTCTATCAGCCATATGTACTGATAAGATATGACTGAGTTTATTCAGCAATTTTAAACTCCTAGTTCCCATAACTGGGTGGTGTTATAAGACTGTGTGCTGATTGTTAGCTGTAATAAAGCAAACTGCCTCCCACCCACCATTTACTGCCCACCAAATGATCGTTTTCTTAAAGCTGTGTTGTGACTCATAAATATTAATGTTTTATTTTAAGTATAGTTTAAAAAGCTAATGAAGAAACTGGGAATTCCGTTTCTAGATATTTTAAGGTGAACATCCCCTATAAAAGATCATTCAATACTGATGTCACTTCTGTTTGTTTATGCCATTATGGAATTATAGTGTATGTGGGCCATATAGGTAGAAAAGGAAAATAACTTGACAGTAAAATAAAATGATTGTAAAGAATCGATTAGTTCATATGGTTTCCTTGTGTGACTAGACAGATAATGGCCCATTTTAATTCAATATTAAAAGATATCCGTGACTTGATGGGAGACTACATGTTGTTTACTAGTTCTTAACCTAGTTTAGAACTACTAGTTCTTCAGCTATGTTAAATAAAACCCCTAATTGCTATTAATTAATATTGCCGTTATGCAGACCTTCCACAGTTTAATCAGACTCGTTAGTCTATTCTTTTTCCTTTGATGTATTGTTCACAATGGCAAAATGCAACTACCATGGTTGTTTCCAGTAGACTGTCTTCTGTATCTGGAATAGTGTTCCCTTTGTATACAGTAAATTAGATAAAGGACCAGTATCAACAGTAAATTAAAACCAGTTTGACATGACAATGATAAATATACCATTTTATAAGCAGAAAAGACAGTAACTTATGAGGTGTTAGCTTATCCTATACAAATCCTGATGGGACCTGCTGTATTTCTTGTCTAGCAGAAGTATTCTCCCATTGCATACACACGGCAATTACCTGGCGCATATTTTTCAAAAGGGACCGTATTGTCTGTCATCCATTCCTGGGGGTTAAATGACCCTTTCTTTAAAAGAATCATGTTGTGGAGCTGTCTCTGATATAAGAGGTTTCCCCTCCTCTAGGAGAAGGCTCGAATTCAGATGTTATTTCCATCCCTTTCCATAATGTTTAGAAATAGACTGCAACATTAAGGATTCTTTTTTTTTAATTTTTACAGGAAAAGCCATTAACAAAATCACTTCAGAGAGGAGAGGATCCACAGTTTGATCAAGTAAGTTTAATTATTATTTTTCAATCATATTGTATTGTATTTAGGGGTGGGGGTTTGAAGACTAAAAAAAAAAAAAGGGTTGGATACAAGGAAATCACTGGGACGAAAGAGAAAAAATGAAGTAAAACAGAATAAAATATTTTGGTTTAGTGAGCCTATTTCCTAGTGGGCCCCAGCACTTCAATACAATATTGGCAGAGGGAGCGGCGATAACCCCCGTTACATCTCAGTGTTCAACAGAGCACCCTGGCAGTTGTACGTAAAGCCAAATTGCTTTTCGTTTGGCTTCTTTTACTATAAAATGGGTGTACTTAAACATATCCGAAAATGTCGAGTCGGCACAGACTCCTAACAATGATGAACTTTTACTGTATAATTAGAATACTCTGATTTTTGTGCATCTATGCCAGAGTTTTCTTTCATTTTACAGTATGATTAATCAGCCTCATGCTTATGTTTGTTTGAATTTCAATAACTGCTTCATTTGTATAGACTAGAATTGTGCCAAAGTTTCCTCACTTCCTGAACCCTTGTAGTGTTGTGTTTATCTGAATTCTCCGGGATCCTGGAATTATTGGCCTGTGTTGCAGTCAATGCATCTCGCTTGTGTTTATTTTTTGGTGGAATGCAGTAACATTAGTGCAAAAACATCTAAAATCAAGGGACGTTTTCACAGGAAAATCACAAGTGTGAACTGAAATTTTACTACAAATTGTTGTCAGCAATTTTCCTGTTGTATGAAGCACAATTTGCCAGTGTAAATGAGCACATGACTGTGTTCCCTTAAGTTGTTAAAGGGGAACTGTCAATACATATAAAATTTACCAAGTTGTATTAGATGTTAAATGTAATGTTTTTTTCCCCTCAATTATTTTCTTACATTTTTTTTGCATATTTAATGATATCTTACTTTGGTTCTTTAACCATTGCCAACAATTTGGCAGAAATTATAACTCATTGTTCAGAATGCATTGCGACAGGACAGACAGTTGATTTGGCCAGTGGCGTATCCTAAAATGATATGAGCCTTTGTGCAGGATCAGCATTGGGGCCACCCCTTAACTTGGCACCCCCCTGGGTCAAAGAAAGAGAACTTACCAGGATTTGGGAAAGGCCAGGTGCAGATCCTTCTGGACTAACGGTTAGGGGTAGCGATTGCAGCAGAGTAACTTGGAACCACTGTAAATCCTTTTGCTACGCTCCTGAATTAAATATAGAATAAAAAGGCATACAAATAATAAATGGAGTATTTTTTTTAACCATTCACTTCACATCCACTACATTCAGTTCATCCATTGAATTTTGTATAAACTACCAGCAATCCTTTACGTTATCTGTAAACAGGCATTATACATAATATTCTTACTGTTTATATAAACTTGCACAAAGAAACCAACGACAACACTAAGAACAAGAACTGAGGAGTTCAGTCACATTTTGGCTTGTTTATTTTACATGGAGAATTGTCATCTGTTAGTTTTTAATTTGAGGAACCAGTAACACCAGGAAAAGAAAATAGTTGTTTGAACTATTGTTATTAATAGCTCTTTAAGAAGATGGAATTAAGATAGATCAGTGATGGGAGATGGAAGGAACAGAACGTGGTGATATTTGGGTGGCCTAGATCCAAGTTTATCATTAAGGTCCCGAGTCTCTTGTTATACTAAAGATCTGGCTGGAGCTTTCATTATGCATATCTTATTTGAGATATGCTGTATGGACGTTCCCCTTGTCATGTTGGTACAATGGGTCACCAATCACTGCATCGACTGTAGAGATGATCCTGTCAATCAGTTGTCAGCTTGAATGGCCAGATCCTTTGGAAGGTCAGTCTTAGGAGGTTATTGACTAAAGCGAGAATTCAATTGTCAGATTCTCAAAACAGCGGATTCCCATAGCAAATCCGCAGCTGTGACAATTTTCCCATTGTAAAGTCTAGACTGCGACCATTTTAAAATTGCGACTGTGACGATATTTCCATAGTAAAGTCACGACTGTGGCAATATTCTCATTATAAAGACATGACTGCAATAGTAGCAGTCTACTGCAACTGTCTTTAGCTCATGAATTCACACCAACAGTTTGGACTTTAGCCAAAAACCCTCTTAGAAAGGGGAATAAGCAAGATAATTAATGTTCTGTGAATTGGACATACTGTACCCTCCTCCCATTGTATATTCTATATAAAGGTAACTAATAGATAAATAATGAATATATATCTATGAATTGAAGACCAATTCATAACCTATAGGTGTTTTATCAGTTTAAAATATATATACATACATATTTATAGATGTCCCAAGGGATTCGGCAAAACATGAGAAAATTCCAGTAATTTTTTTTTATTTTCCATTGAAGATGAGGAGAAATACAGAGAATATCTACAATAGGGCAAACTTTCCTACAGAGAATATCTACAATAGGGCAAACTTTCCTGAGACCTATAAACCCATAGAAACCAGTCAGCATTTAAAATACAATGATATGAGAGGACTAGGTGATTTTCTTTTTCTCTACTGTTTAATAAAAAATAAGGTTAAATAATTAAAACCTTTATGTTTCAGCAAAGTGTTAGTTGTCAATGTTAATCCCTTTAATGCTAAGCAGTAGTTCAGAGAAATGTGCTTGTAATGTTGCTTTGGACACCTTCCAAATAGAACCTAGGCTTAATTAGGATTTTCCTTTCAATCACCTGTAAGAACTTGACGTTGGTTATTCCATCTGGACTTGTATGTTTTGCACAAGCAACTGAAAACTGATTTTTTTAAAAATAATTTAGTGAAATAGTAAGGTCTATAGCTAAAGTACACTAGCTATAATTAATATAATAATAAGAAAAATATTGTATTCAATGCTTAGACTGTAACATAGCTGAACAGGTGAAAATAATTTTTTTAGACATTCAAAAATAATAGTATAAGTATATACTGAGATAAAAGTATCTGCCAGAGCATGTTAAATGAGAACTGAGCCATACATATTGCATTCTTATCTGTATGTTGGAATACAGAAATGCATGACATTAATCTATAGAAGATTTGTAGATGGGATATAGAGCCTCTGATGTGGAAAAACACCTTTTATACCAAGAGTAGGCATAGACCAAGGGGGTTATTGGCTAAAGTTAGAATTGTGTAAATTTGTGAATTCGCCAGCTAAAGACAGTCGCAAAAGACTGCTACTGTCGCAACCACGGTTTATTATGAGAATATTGTTGCAGTCGATACTCTACTATGGGAAAATTGTCGTGGATTTGCTGTGGAAATAAACTGTTTGAGAATTCAACAGTTGAATTCTCACTTTAGTCAATAACCCCCCACCCCAAAGACTATGTATCTCATTCAAAGGGCTTTACACTGACCAGTTATGGGTCATGCAGGACCTATATTGCATTTCTTGCTGAAGAAATCATTCGTTTAGCCAATATAGGGAACTTTGTAAAGGGCATGGAAAGTAATTTTTTTATATTTTGTAATTCATCACAAAATAATTTTTTTTTCTTCAAATACCGTATTTTCTGGCATATAAGATGACTTTTTAACCCCTAAAAATCTTCTCAAAAGCGGGGGGTCGTATTATACTCCAGGTATGCCCTTTTTCCTCCCCCTACCAACCTCCTCCGTCGCCCAGCTGTCTGTGCTGTAGCTGTCACTTCCTTTGAGCGACAGGAAGTTTAATCATTGCTGGGGAGAGGAAACGCTGTAGTGCTAAGCTACAATAGGCAATGGAGTTGGTAGGGAGAGGGAAAAGGAGGGGAGCAATCACTATCATAGTGCCCCCCTCCTTCAGACGTTAGTTTGTAGGAAGGAGGGGGCAGCACAGTGTGGGAGGGGGTTTATGGGGGCATCATAATGTGGAAAGGGGCTTGTGGGGCTAGAACAGTGTAGGAAGGGGCTTGTGGGGGCAGAACAGTGTGGGAAGGGGCTTGAGGGGGCAGCACA
>WMED01013516.1:0-14381 GCA_019650415.1 Pipa parva | reverse complement strand
TTTACGATTTACACAACGTGCCAACTTTTCTGATTTTGGGGTTTGTATATATATATATTATAAGCAACTATAAGTTCCATGTGCTGATGAAATAGAGGAAGGCTTAAAACTGCAGATGAACAATATTGCTTTCATTCTCTGGAGATGCTGTAAATATAGAATTCAAAAACATTCTCTCCTGGTATATCAATATACCTCTAATTAGGTTGAAAATATCAATATCATCGATATAAATATTTATTAAACCTCTTTTGACCTTTTTTTATCGCTGAAAAGTGTTCGCCTGGTTGAGGCTGGCGAAAACCCATAATTTATTATGGAGATGGTTTAGAACATTGAAAGTAATGTAATATGTAGTTAAATTAGTGCATGGATATTTATCGATATTGATCTCTTTTGTTATTGTTACATTTTATTCACTACTACATAGAGGGAAATCGAAAATGTGGGGAAAAGCAAAAAAACAGCGAAAACACACCAAATCACACCACACCATCGAATTTCAGCAAATAGGTAGAAATGACCTTCATAAATTCCGCTAATATATATTTTTCCTATGCAACATGGACGACATAGTAAGCCCCATCACTATTTATTCTATATGCTACAGAACAGCGGTTCATTCATCTATAATAAAACAGGAATCTTTTAACTTTCCCTGGCACAGACATGACTGATTTTACAATCACTTGTAAACAATGAAAAAAATTAGAACAGTTTAAGCCCCCCTCCATTTCATTCTTAATACAAGTGCTTGAACAGAATGTCATTCATGTTATCTGTGCTCAGAAACAAACATCAGCGTATTTACAATGGTCTTTAGCACCAAAGCTTTTTAACAGCATGCTGTTGAAGGCACATGGTGTACAGTATAATGATGTATAATAGCACTGATTTGTATAACTGTGCCTCCTAATGTCCACTAAATTTAATAATGCACATACCAGCAAACCATCATAACTTTGCTAACGTGAGAATGCATGCTACAATGAAACGCTCTCTCGTAGCATTTATTTTGTTTCATTTTCTTTAAGATACAGTTTTCCATTAGACTGCAAAGCACTTGAATGCGTAAGAAATACAATGGTTTAAACCTTTCACATAAAAACTCAAGCCCCACAAAGATGGCTGTGTTTAAAAAATTGCACTGTAAACCAGGTATTCATCACAGCATGCAAATAAATCGTCTATTACTGTACACTACAAGATAATGCAGTACATAACATGATCTGTGTTTTATATGAGAGAAACAACAAAATAGCCCTGGTGCTGGACCACAAAATGAGGAAGTCATGATTCCATAAAGGGGCTCACACTCAGTGACCTCTGTAGTATACATTTATATTTCACTCTAACATAATGAGAGATTGGAGACCAGTATGCTTCTGACATTAGCACCATGTATGTAAGCCAACTGATATTCTGTGACCATTGTTCTAACCTCAAAACCTAATGTATACGGCTGCTGTTATAGTTACTTAAAAAAACACTTGGGAAATGAAATACTATTTTGCTATGCTACATTATGTAACTGTTACATTGCTTGCAGGACAGATCCTCTGTATGTAGTCATTTTTTTACTTAAACAAAAATGAGTATTGTTTGACACAAATGCAGCAGGACACCTGCAAGCACAATGATTCTTTAAATGACATGTACTATGTTTACATTTGGAAGGGGCAGCAATGCAGAAACTATCATTACAGAAATCCAAGTTAGCACAATTCCTGTCCCCATCAGCACTGTAGTCCACTGTCACTTTAAAATTTTAATTTAGGGAAAAGGTAGTTTATGTGTGCAACCCAGCACAAATACACCCTATACCAGTGATGCCCTACCGGTGCTATCCGGCCCACTGCCAAAATCCCGTATTGTTGCGTATAAGTGGGAATTCAAGCTGAAGACTGTCACAATAGACTGTTACTGTCGCAGTCATGCCTTTATAATGAGAATATTGTGACTTTACTATGGAAAATTGTTGCAGTTGTAGCTTTAAAATTTGATGCGGTCACGACTTTACAAGTCACGACTTCCAAGCGGCCCCAAGCTGAAAAAGGTTGGGCATCATTGCCCTATACCATTAACACTAACAGTAATAGAAATTTGCACTCACCTGGTTATTTATTGGGATTCTGAGGGAATGGAATCATGTGAGCTCATGTAGTTTGACTGGTGAAATGTGCAAACATTCAGGGGTTATTGGCTAAAGACCAAATTGTTGCGTAAAGGTATGAATTCGCCAGCTAAAGACAGTCGCAATAGACTGCTACTGTCACTGTCGTGACTTCATAATGAGAATATTGTCACAGCTCCAACTTTACTGTGGAAATATTGTCGCAGTCGTAGCTTTGAAATTGTTGCGGTCATGACTTTACAATAGAAAACATGCCTCAGATTTGCTATGAGAATCTGCTGATTGAGAATTTGACATTCGAATTCTCACTTTAGTCAATAACCCCCTCAAACCTTAAACAGTTTTGTTATAATTTTGAATGAACATTAATATATTAGCCAGGCTGTACTCTAATTTATTTTTAATTAAACTCCAATGCTTATTTATCTAAATTAACCTCATTCAAATAAGAGAATTTAACACCATCAAGTCATTAGAATTCATACACATCATGTAAGATGGAAAGTGAAAAATGAATTTGGGAGAACCCCTCTCCAGTAGTCACACATATAATTGGTATGGGGCACAGTGGAGGGTAGACTGCTGGTTGGAGGGGTCACATTTTGGCATAGGGTGCAATTAAACCTTTTCCTGACAGTAAGTATAACATTTAATAATTTGCAAATATAAGGAACCTATTCACAGTATAATGATGATCCCAGTCATTTATCAATATTACAAATTACAGAATTTTGATTATTTAATACCAATACCTAATAACAATCATTGGGATTTTTGTTGTCACACTATACTGCTTGGTTTCTGTGAAACTTTTGATCCCTAAAGTAAACAAATATTTCTATGGCAACTGGGAAACTAATATAACTTTAGACTCCCAATCAGTTGGCTTTATAACTGGATGTTTGGCTGCATAACTGGGAAGATACAGGACACCATCCAGACTGGTTCTGTAAACTGATTGTGAACACATATGGGGGTTATTCACTAAGGTGTGAAATCGACCGTTGAATTTGCAAACAGCGGATTCCCATAGCAAATCTGCAACAATTTCCCCTTTGTAAAGTCGCAACAATTTTTTAATGTTAATATTGTGACAATTTTCCCATAATAAAGTTGCGACTGTGACAATATTCTCATTATAAAGACGTAACTGCATCATTAGCAGCCTATTGCGACTGTCTTTATCTGGCGAATTCGCACCTATACGCAACAATTCGGACTTTAGTGAATAACCCCCTTAAAGTTTGTACAATTTCCACACTGCTCAAGATCAATTAGCTGGTTGTATATTTTAATTACCAGTCATGCTTTAAAATGTCTTCTAGGCATTTCAGTTTTGAAACAGTAAAGTTATTAAGGACTACTTATGCATTCCTTTCAAGCTCTATCAATGTGCACATTTATTTTAATTGTATTTCATTCTTAAACCAAACAACATACAACCCCTTTTAACATAAACATAATGAACTGCAGCTTTATACAGACTAACACATTCAATATGCTTAGGCACTAATGAATATTAAATGAATCCAATAACAATGCAGTCATTTGCAAACATCCAGTGTACTAATTCTACGATTTAGAGGACTGAACCATTTGGAAAGATAAATGCATGCAGCTACACTCTCACAATGCTACAAAGGTTTGGAGTCCCAGTGTTAGGAAGGTAGGTAATAACCTCTCTTGGTTCAGTCATCCTAGACCTTCTACATTTCTACCTACTTCCCCATTCGCTGCAAAATTATCTTGGTTTTCAATTTTAAGCTCAAGAAAGAATGCTGTAATTACGCATGATTAGGACTCAGTTAGGAAGGAATAACAAGTACCAATGTTTTTAATATTTAAATATTGAACCTTGTGATTTTTCTTTGCATGAAGATAGGAGTCCCACAAATAAAGCTCTTCAGTTCATTGATCAATTTAGTCTGTATTTATTTGCACAAAGTGGTTTGGTCAGATAGTGGGGGTGGCAGAAGGTGCCAAGTATTCATTGCCTATAGGATCCTGAGTTTATTATATAATACATCTGAGAGCTGGTTGGTTAAATGACATGGACACTCTCAACCAATCAAGAGACTGTCATGGAAATTAATGGGTATAAAGAATGGAATGGAAAATGGTAAGCAGAAGCAAGCAGATTATGAAGGAAAGCTGCTGACTAAAAAAGATTTTAAAAAGATTTAGGTCTCTTTCAGGTTGCTGAGTGACGTGTATGCAGTTGTGCCCAGACTGATTTGCATCAAATACCTAAAGTAGGAATGACACATCTTGAAGTGATTGAAATTGGGTAAAAAAAGAGTAATAGATGGAGGTGCAAACAACAAGTATATTGACAATTGTCAGATTATAAACTAAACAGAATCAGACTGGGGCATATATTTTACACTCCACAATGTTTGCTCCACCCCTTCCTCATAGTTTGTGAGGTTTGAAAAACAGGAAGTTTATATTTAGGGAAATTAGGTAAACACACAAAGGCACATTCAGTGATCAGACCAATTGCCTCAGATAAACAAAATCAGTGCCTAAACCCCAGAAAACATGAGATCATGGTAACGAATTACATCATTATTCACTTGCCTTTCTGCCTCTCTTGTTTTTATTTTCTTATTCCCTCCTACCGAGACTAATTCTGTCATTTTTGAACAACCAGTTATTTTCCCTGCCGCAGGTTGAAGTCAAATAGCTAGAATAAATTGCAGCTTTGCATTCGGGTCTATTGTGTTTGACTAACGCTGATAATTTTCCTTTCAGTTATTTAACCAGTGGGGCATTTCCTGGCATTAAATCTTATGCCCAGGATATTTATGCCACATTAGCTTTCGTGAGTGTTTGTTACTTTCTGTCTTCTAAAGATAGCTGTACATTATGTAATTACAGCCTGTCTCTTTTTTTTTTTACACTTTACTTTTATTTTAATTTTTCTTTTTTAAATTGTAAAATAGAATATAGGAAAGAACAACAGGGTAGATGTAGTATAATACATATTTATCAATGCAGGTAAATACCAATATTAGGCATTTTGCTGCATTACCTACCCATTTTCATAGTTACAATTTATACAGTTCAGCCTACAATCCTGCAAGGTTTTCACCTAAGATGGCTGACTGGTGTCTATTTGTTGGACTGTTTTAAAGTGTGTCATCGTCTAAAAACAATAAGACGGCGATCCCTATACATATCCCCCATCACTATTGGTGGAGTTTGTTATGGCACAAAAAAATTCTGGGTCCTAACAAGTTTGTGGAAAATTTAAAGGGTCAGACACCTATTTTTTTTGAAAAATAAAGTCCAGAGCAACTTTACACAAACACAGTTAATGCAGTGGAAGAGTACATTGAAAACTTTTTCTCTGATCTCCAAGCGATCGATCAGACTCCCACCAAGGACGTCATTCTTTTAACCAGTGAATTTAATGCAAAATTTGGTTCCAGAGAAGATCTAACAGTCATTGGCAAATTCGCCCTGGGGGAATGGAATTAAGCAGGCAATCGTATGGTCCCATGTTGCACAGAAAACCGCCTATCAATCATGAATACATGGTTCGATCAACTGATGCATCATTTATACATATGGACAGCACCAAACACTGTGAATCTAAATCAAATCGACTACTTTCTGTGTCAATAGCAATAGAAAAGCTTAATATTGGCCATAAAATCATATCCTGAAGCAAATTGCAACTCTGATCACCAACTCCTTGCAAAAATCAAACTCCTTTTTAGCAGCATCAAACGACCTGCAGCAATATGTCACTTTGATACAGACATCATCCCTCCATGTTATGCCACTGAAGTCAAGAACAAATTTGAAGTGCTCAGCACTATTGGAAAAGACCTCGATGAACTTTGGGAGGAAATCAAAGCCATCACACAAGACACAGAGGAACAAATTGTCCCTTTTAAAAAACCAGACAAACAACCTCAATGGTTATCAGATGAATTGATCAGAATTGCCAACAAGCACTGAGAAGCCAAAGCTGCTGGTAACAAATTAAAACCAGTGCCGATCAAGATCTTAACTGAACTTTGTCAAAAGATCTGGTCCACCAAAACATGGCCCAAAGAATGGACAAGAACAGTTTTTGTCACAATTCCAAAAAAGGCGATATGCAAGAATGTTCCAACTATTGTACTATCTCCCTCATATCTCACGCATGTAAAATCCTTCAGAATTGCAATCAGAAATGCATTGCGAAGACTGTTGAACAAGAACTGCTGGACATCCAAGCTGGTTTCTGCAAGGGACGCGGCACTAGAGATCAAATCGCAAACCTGCGCTGGATCATGGAAAAGACATGGGAATATCAAAAGGAAGTGTATATTTGTTTCATTGACTAAGGTAAAGCATTCGACTGCATCAAGTAAGAACAGCTATAGAAGTGCCTGAAACAAATGGGCATCCCTGAACACATCGACCAACTCATAAGATCACTTTACAATGACTTAGCAGCAACAGTTATGACAGCCTGCGGGAATATGGAGTGGTTTGAAATCAGGAAAGGAGTTCAACAAGGCTGCATCCTATCACCAACTCTGTTCAACCTATGCACAGATATGATCATGAGGTGATGCAATTTGGAAAAATCTGAAATCGGAGTCAAAATCAATGGCAGAAACAGCAACAACCTTTGATACATGGATGATACATCCCTGCACGCAGAGAGCAAAAAGGACCTCGGCTACCTCATCTGATGAGTGCAATAGAAAAGCAAGCGAATGGGACTGTACCTGAACATCAAAAAAACAAAAGTTATGACCACGAAAGGCAATGGTACAGTGAATATAGAAATCAACAATGAGGTAATCAAACCTGTTCAAGATTTCATTTTCCTTGGAGCTTACCATAAGCAAAAAAAGAACCCAATTTGAAAGTGCACACTCATAATAAATGAATATAGAAAGATTTTATAGACAAAAATATGTATATGTTTTATTAAATTCACACAGAAAAACACTCCAAAAAGGGAAACAACAACAAAAAAATGTTAAAAACATTAAAAAATGTCTCAAATGAGATCATCAAGAAAACATAAAGAGGGAACAGTGCACCTAATGAAGAAACAGTAACCCCAAATAAATCATCATTATAAATAAATATATAATTATATCAAAAATACATTCTGACATGAGACATCAGAAATCCAGACCACCATATCTGCACATCCTAATAATTTCTTAATGAATACCCATGATGGATTAAAGGATTTACCATGAACAAAAGATGCGATGCCTGGATGGGTGGATATTATGTGCACAAACGTCCAGATGCCGACATGACAGGTGGGGTGAAAACACCAGGTGACCGTGTGTCCCTCCACTATTTTCCTTGGAGCTAAAATCTACCACAGTGAGGAATTGGCATCTGAGATCAAGAGGTGAATCATGCTTGGCAGAATTGCAATGCAGGGAATGAAAAAGATCTGGAAGAGCAAGGATATTAGCGTTGAAACAAACGGCAGAGTGGTCAGCGCAATCATCTTCCCTATAATGATGTACGTTGGGAAAGCTGGACTCTTAGGAAAGCTAAGAGGAGAAAAGTCAATGCTTTTGAATTATGGTGCTGTAGAAGAATGCTAAGAATACCTTGGACTGCCATGATGACGAACAAGGCAGTCTTGAACCGAGTCAAACCGAAAACATCATTAGAAGGGCAGAATTACCAAACAACTCTCATATTTTGGCCATGTGAGGCGCGCTAATTCCTTGTAAATGTCAGCGATGGTCGGAAAAGTCAGTGGAAAAAGAAGAGGCAACTCTTTTGTTCTCACCGAGACTGGAATCCTTTTAGCGCTCGCTGATGTCCGCATGCAGGACATCAGCGTGCGCATATCAGTCAGTTCAAAGTGAGGCGAGGACTCCGCACCTCTCTTCGCACTATCCTGAATTACCCCCTTTGTCTAGATTTACTAAAGTTGAAAATTATTTTTTCAACTTTTTTTGCCCATTTTTCACCACAAAAACGGGTGAAAAGGTCAAAATTCACATTTTGCCCCCCATTTAGCCCATTTTTCACTCAGAAAAATGGCCAAAAATAAGCAAAAAATACCGGTGAAAATGTTGAAAATGTAATTTTTGACCTTTTTTGCATCGAAAAATGGGCAAAAAAGTAAAAAAATTATTTGACTAAATTTGGCCCTTGGATTATATGTTAAACTGAGCATTTAGATTAACAAAGTGTTGATTTGATATTTCATATGATAATGGAAATATTTTATTTTCTAAGACTGAAAGAAAGATATAAATTAGGAAAATCATACTGTGAAGAATTCAGTGACACTAATGTAATGTTAATATTTCTCATAGAAAATAAAAATACAGATACGTTTGAAAATTATTTTGGGACATCGGGCAGAGATATAAACTAACAATATTTTAATATTAAAAGGAGAGGTATTTCAAAATTCTGAATAATTTTGTTTTTAGTATTTTTTTTTCCAATGCAAAAATACATCTTTTATATTATATTATTTATTTATCTTTGCTCTGTAAGTAGGTTACTTTAAGGTTATAAATGGCACTTTTAATATAAGAACACCAAAGGTTATTAGGTCCCATAGGAACTCCATACCATTTGCTTATCATCTGACTAATCACATCTACAGTATAAAATATGTACTATGTTTATCAGCTGCTATATAATAATTGTATTTAGCAAATGAGCTTTGTGATGACATCTAAACACTAAAAAATATTTGATATATTATTTTTTATATTATTTTTGATAATTTAACTGCTGTTGTTATTCACTTAGGAGACACAAACCTAGATGCAGTCTTATACTTATGCTATTACACATAGCAACCAATTGTACACTTTGATAATTTACTCCAACTGCAGTAAAATGATTGAGAAGGGGAATTCACCATTGTGCGAAGTGAGCTCCGGATCCTTCGGCTCACTTCGCACAGACTGTTATGCGCTCACTGATGTCCTGCACGCGGACATCAGTGAAAGCTTTAAAGGGATTCCAGTCTCGGCAAGACCAGTTGCCTTGCCGAGACTGGAATCCCTTTAAACCATTCGCTGATGTCTGCGTGCAGGTGGCCATAGGTTCACCATCACTGATATATCATGTTATTTAAGGGGAAATGTCTGTGCTGTATAGCTGATTATAAGTTATCATTAAGCTGAAAAAAAAATTGCTGGTTAGGCATACATAGTAATGATGAATGTAATACTGTTATATACTTGGTGCAAATGAGTGGCAGGTTAGTTTTTTCCAGAGCTTCATAGCTTGTATCTGAAATCAACATGTGTGTCTTTATTTTATGCACCATCATTCTGTTGTTCTACTGTAGAGTCTTTCTCTATTCTTTCCCTGGCTCATTTGGGACCTACCCTGTGGGTCAGGAAGGATTGATCTAGAAACAACTATACAGGTGTGATGCTGATTATGATGGTAAATTCATGTTTTAATTACATATTCCAGGGCTGCTGCTAATGCTTTCCCTTAATAGAAGCACTGGGAATTCAACATCCAACCTACTCTACATACACTCATATTTCACATCCTCAGCAACCACATATCCATGTTGATTTTATGTTTTAAGCCAGTCAGTCTGCTTCTGTTGTTTTGAAAGTCAACTTCATACATTTTTGTGGTTAGACTATAAACTTTTTAACTTTTTCTTAGGTTTCTGACTCTCGGGATCAAACCATGGTGTCTGCAATATTTGATAAAAACATCCCATCATAAGAATCCTCTTTCCATTCTTTTTGGTTAAATAAATGTAACCTTATCTGATGCTCCTAAGGCATTTACAGAAAGCCATTTTATTTATTTATCTTCTATTATATAAAAAAAAAATATTTATTGAGCGACATACAGTAAGTATGAAAGGCCCCACTAGGTAGGCAGTATGAAAAAAAACAAACCTTAAAATTATGGAAACAGAGAAAAAGTTTTAAAAGACCTTTAATCATAATCATTAAGTATTTGTATTCAAAGCCCTCAGCTCAAAATAAGATACCTGCCATGTGTTCCCAACCACCATATATTAAAAATAGAATTTCCTCCTGTCGCTCCTGCTTCTCTTCCATATGCATCAAACCACTTGTAGCTGGAATCCAATTATATCGAAATATCCATGGGGCTACTGAAAGCATTCCTAATTTAAGATTTCATTAAAAGCAGAAGATGTCCTGCTATTATTCACTAAACCCATTAGTATCCCTTCCAAACTTACATAAAATGTTATCTTATGACCAGAAACATGTAAAAATAAGATTAATAAAACAAAAGCACTGCCATAAAAGCCACCAACTATAAAATGACTCTAACATCATTTCTCTTGTAAGTAGAAAAATAGCTCATTGATATAGTTCGTGATTTAAATAAAAAACTCACATTTCTCTATATCAGACCAATTATCCTTTCATTAAGTGCTTACCAAAAGATATCAATGAGTAGAGAAATATTGGGCTTTCATGATTTGGGCAGATAAAATCCCTTAAAATATCTTTATTACCTAAATTACTATATTATTTTTCATTACTTTTTGCTCTCATCTCCAAACTTACAGTGCCATATAAATGAAGGAAAGCATGCTGTTTCCATATATTTGGCTTGGGAAATCACATTGACTACTACAGTCAGTTTTGTTAATGGGACTTTGCAGTTCCAGGCTTATATAAATATCATGCAGCAATTAAAGCTGTATATTGGCTACTCTATAAAACTGACTCTAAATGTAACATAGTAACATAGTAACATAGTTTATAAGGCTGAAAAAAGACACAAGTCCATCCAGTTCAGCCTATTTTCCTGCAATGTTGATCCAGAGGAAGGCAAAAAACCCTTGAGGCAAGAGCCAATTATCCTCATATTAGGGAAAAAATTCCTTCCCGACTCCAAATATGGCAATCAGAATAATTCCCTGGATCAAATTCCCACCTTCAGTTATCTATTACCCATAAATGGCCTAAAATAGAATTAAAGTGTACCTGCCACCTCAAAACACTAATACTAATTTAGGTTGTACTAATGAAATAAACATTTTTGGAAATATATATGTGTTAAAAAAAATGTACCTTTAAACAGCATTTCTCTCTGTCCTCTTCCCTGTCAGCCTGCCTTTTCTTTCCCAAGTGTCAAGTAGGCGAGGCTAAATTATGATTGACAATATACAAACGTTTGTAGATCCTCCAACCAGGTCCTTGGTAGATCATGATTTAAGGGATCTGATTGAAGGAGCTATAATGTCAATTATTATTTATCCTCAACCACCTGACACTCGGGAAAGAAAAGTCAGGCTGACAGGGAAATACTGACAGCGAAATACTGTTTAAAGGTACATTTTTAAAATACATACATATTTACAAAAACCTTTATTTCATTAGTAAAATCTAAATTAGTATGAGTTTTGAAGTGACAGGTACACTTTAAATTTATTACAGTCAGTACATCTGGGGAGAATATTTATTCCAATAAGGTCCCACTATTTCATATGTTTCTTATACATGGCTTACAACTATGGAAGAAGGTTTTAATTTCCTTAATTTAACAGTGCCTTGATTAATCCACAACTTTCCAATACCACCTTTCCTCCTAAGGGACTTTGTTCTAATAACATTCTAAACTACAAAGCAGTTACATTATTTTACTTGCCGGAAATATGACTGTACGCCTCTATAAAACAAATTTCCAACACTTTCCTTACTTATTTTCAATTGTTTGTAACTTTTTCATTTTACTTTACTTTATTCCCCCGATTAATATTAATGTAGATAATATGCAATATTGTGTGAGTGATATTAATTACAAAGGTTTAACGCCTCAGCTATATAACATTTCACTACATTGCTAGAATATGAAGATAAACACTCATATTTCCTGAAAGTTGAATCTCTATTGAAAACTACTATAGGCATGTATTTTGAGAATGTTATTTATTACTTCCCATTTAAATTATTGTAATAATAACGATAGCATATGGGGGATAGCTATTAAGACCATTTCTACCTTTTTGATTCGTTTCACCTTGTTTTGCTGTTTATTTCCAGTCTCCTGTACTTTCCTATCCCCCTGATTTATATAGGGTCAATAACACTTTTTCACACTTGAAAAAATTTGTTGTTGATAAATATTGACCAGTTGAAAGTGACACTCTTTACGGTGTTTTTTCTATTAGGTTCAACTTCCATTTCAGATCAATATCCTTTCTTGATGGGGAAAACTTTTTCAACTATGACTACAGTAAATGACAGAACTGACTCCATAGGCAATAATGATTTTTTTGCCATCCTGTGGCAGGCAAACACTTTGGTGTGATGAAACTTGCTTTGAACAGACTTGTAAATAGGTAAAACAGTGATAAAAATAGTCTCTTTCTCTGGCATTAACAAGTTGAACAACCTTTCAACTTTTGTATATCTCTTAATGTTACAATACTATATACATCCTTTACATCAGCGGTTCTCAACTTTTATGAGGCCATGACCCCCGGCGCTGATGTCACCGCGCACTGCATGATGATGTTTCGGCCGAACGTCATCACGTACACGCATTATGTGGTGACGTGCAGCCGAAACATCATCACATACGCGCGTCACGAGGTGACGTTTTCGGCTGACGTCACCCCGCAGGAACCCTTATAAGGAGAGTCTGGTGGCCGCTTCCAGTTGCTGCAGCAGTTCTCGACCCCCGTGCGTCAGTCGTGCAACCCACAGGTTGAGAACCGCTGCTCTACATGATGGGTAAACTGGTTAAATCATTAATACAGTCAATAAATTGTCAAACTATTTATTAAAGGAAGTGTAAAATCTTGTAGTGACCAATTGGAAATCCTATAGTATACCAAGAGAACAAATGCTCACATCAGAGGAATGCATTATATTATAGTAATCATGAATCATAGCATTGGTTGGATTTTACATTTTCATAGGCTCCTTGTACTGCTGCTTTACAAATAGAACATTTTTATTTTTGTTTTATTTTTTTGTGTGGTTTTCTTTAGAACACACTTCTCAGCCTTCTCATCCTGAAGCAAAAGTTATTTCTTGAATCAGTATTTATGGTCCTATTTCTCTTCCGCCAAACAGCAATTGCAACTAATAGCAATTTCGGATGATTCTAGATTCTTTTTAAGCAAATACTTTCTGCAGACTTTATTTGAAAGGTGCCTTAGGCTTGTTATTGTTATTCAATGTTACTACAGTATTTGGTCTCCTATAACTTTCTAAAGATAATGAATACATCTTTACAAACAATCTGCAATGTATATTCCAGTTATATATTTATATATATATATATATATATATATATATATATATATTATTTTTTTTTATTGTTTAAAGCACCAGTAATACCATGAAAAAGAAATAGAATGGCATGGAATTTATTCCTACATAACAATCCCAGAAATGTTCCATTTGAAACTGCATTTCCTGATTATTATTGATTTTTATTGTAGCTTTGCTCGTTGCAGCCACCTGTTTAGTCAACACTACTGCCTGGTCTTATTGTTTTCTATTGAAGTTTACATAATGTATAATCATGACGTGCCCCAAAAAGCCCAAAAGAAAACAATATGGCTGCAATGCTGCAGGAAGAGAGGGACAACATTAAGCAATAAAAATGAAGGATTCGTTTTCTTTATTCGTCCTTTATCTACCCCAGTCTTAACTCTCTTGTTGTCCTGTCTTCTTATATATCTTTCCGTTAATCCTTTGCAGAAACGGAAGCTATCCTGATGGATGTATTATCTCTATGTGCATGCTACTGTTAATAGGTCATGCATCTGCTGCTCTTATGATTATAAATAAATGATATAAAAAATGATTAATAAACTAAACTTGCATGAGTCAAAAAAAAAAAGGAAAGAGTGAGTCAACAAATGTTCCTGACTGAAAATGCAGTTTACCCAGAGGCACTTTCTGGCAGTGTGATAAGAAGGAAATGCAGATGACAATTTAAAATATTAATATATTTTATGTGTTATTTTTTACACTCTGTATACTTTGCTCATTGCAAGGTATCTTCATCATAGAAAGGCTGTTGGATTGTTGTTTGTATGTATGTACATGCAGGGCCGGCTCTCCGTATGGGCGGAGAGGGCCGTTGCCCTGGGCGCATTTAGCAAGGGGGCGCACGCACCGGCGCCCCCTTGCTAAATGCCGTCGCGCTCCTGACATTGACTCATGTGACCCGATCGGTCACATGAGCCAATAGAAAGCCGGGAGCGCTCTTAATGAGCGCTTCCGGCTTTCAGTCAGCCTGCAGGAGAAGAAGCAGGCAGGAGCCGCGA
>WMED01013515.1:0-14382 GCA_019650415.1 Pipa parva | reverse complement strand
CATGTACAGAAAAGATCAAGACCCCCTGGACTAGTGGGTCTATAAAGAAGAGGCCCCCTTCCATGAGCTACATCATGGCTGAAGACAGATATTCTTGCATTGAACTACATCATGGGTGAAAAGGAGTAAGGGCTTTGCAGACAACATGAACTCATACAGAAGTTCTTCATGGGTCAGGAGAGAAGACTTCAAAATGATAAGAACTCATCATTGCACCAATTGGGAATAAGGGGAAAATTTGTGCTTATTATTTTTTAACATATTCTTTGCTTTTACTGTGTTTCACTGAAGTTCGAAACTTTCGCTAAAAGTTCTAAAGGTTCTGTGAGGTTTGTAAAAAACAAAATCTGCCAAAACAAATACAACATTTTATGTTTTCTAGATTTGGTTCTTGTCGGTTTGTATTTTTTTGAGGTAATCCAATGAAATTCAAACCTACCTCAGATTTGCAGAGTTTGATTTTGTCACATGAATTCAATATTCTGCATTTAATTGGTTTAAATTTATTACAATTTTGGGCAATAATTAGACAAAGTAAAAGTGGACTTGCCACCTTTCATTATAATAACAAACCACCCTAATATAGAGCTCTAACCTCTGGAGCTGTGATTGTGCCAGTCTCAATGTTACCCCAAGATGCCAGTCATCATCCAACTAAGTTATGCTTCCCGTTCCCTAGAGGGAACAGCACATATATAGCTAGTCATTATAAAGCGTGATCTTGTCAATATAGAAGAAAGTTCTTTTCTGAATTCACTGCTATGAGTGCATTGTTAAAGCTGATTGACAATAGCTGGAAATACATATCTTTCTGACTTGCTACTTTATACTGGGACCATTTTAGAGGACACCATGATGAGTTGTGTGGCGACACCCTGATGAGTTGTGTGCCTACACACTGTACACAGAATGAAGATCATGTTTAAATTGCACACGCCACAAGAAAAAGCCAATGCTGCTCATTACTTGGCTTTTTCTTGTGTTGTTGGTGTATTTGACATGGCTGGGGTTCTCCTTGGTGAGCTCCTGAACTATGTTTGGTGAATATGCCACGTGTTACTAGCGGTGTCAATAGGACATTCAACATTTCTCTGGCTGATCCAAATTACACCTGTTACATTACTATCATTAGAGCGTAAAGAGGACAACGGTAGCCCCTCAGCATGGCGTGAATATTCTATGTGTCCCATATCTGCAATGTACTTCATTAGGATCTCTCAGCAGGTGGTATAATTACTTACCCAATCAAACAAGTACCTTCTAATTTATATAAACAAGAGTTTGGTGTCCACTAATCAAAAAGATTTTCTTCTTATCTCTTCACTTCTGGGGAATCTACAGACTATTGAGCAGGAACCCAGGTCCGCAGGACAGGACCCAAAAAAATGGCACTGTACCACAGAATCTGGGGCACTCTGAGTTTAGGCCTCTTAGGCCAATGCCTACTCGGAATTTTATCTGCATTCTGGTGGTCCAGTCTGACACTGGGCTGATGTGTTTCTCTTAAACATATGTTTGTTGGAAAATACTGTTTCTGAAAATTTCTGGAATGTTCCCCCTCAAACATAAAAAGTATTAGAAAGTACTTAAGGGGACAATAACGGAAATAAACTTGCAATGACCATCCATTTGGGAACTAAAATAGAACAAATACACTTGATGGCTTATTAATGTGTGATTGTCTCAAATATATAGAAACAAACACAGACATACCCATGTTCCTGTTAATACATGCAGAGTTAAGGGAGAGCAGTGCTCCTGACTTGTGACTCACTGTTTTGCATATTTTTAGCTCTTCCTCTCAATTAACAGGCTTTGCAGTCTACCCCGCAGTCCTAAACTCGTTAGAACACACGCAGACGCTGCTCTTTTTCTGTATGCCTAATGGTTTTCCTCAGATGCCAGTGGGTCTGTTTTTGCAGGAAGAAGGAACAATGGACTTCCTGTTGACTTAGAATATGAAAGTTCAGTTATTTCTGCTAAAACGTTAAAAACATGACCTTCAAAATATTTATTTCATGTCACACATAGTTTTAATGAACACCAATATGATCAATAATCTATAATTTACACCTCCTTTACTTTCCCTGAGTATTTATATTAGGGCACAACTGCATAAACCTGTGAACATGACTGTTAATATGAAATCCTAAAGAAAAAGAATTAAGCCTGATTGCTTTTACCACTGAATAATTTGCATAAATTAAACACTCAGAACATCACTCACTGTTACTCCTACCATATAACAATATACTCTCAGTATCTTTATGTATTGTTGCATTTGCATAGTAATATTACCCAATGTGGCAAGAAGGCATCACATCTTTCACAATTACTGGCATCAAAGAGAATCATTACGTGTTCCATCCAAAGGGATCTTCATTGGGATTCTCTAACTGATGGGAAATGGTTCACTTTCCATTCACTGGGAACGCACTCCCTTTGACTCCTTGTTGGATCTTTAAGCTGCCTTTCTAAACTTGATCCTGCATTGTTTCTTCTCTACATCATCTAACTGCAGTATTTAATCCAAGTTTAAAGGGATACTAAAGGCTCATAACAAATGCCTCTGTATAGGTTACACAAAATTAGAATAGCCTAATTACCCAGACACAACCTGTATTCAATTTACTTAGATCCAGATGTCAGCTGTTACATGTCACTCAGGGAAAGCAGTTCATAGCATCCATTTTGTGATTTTAGTACCTACCCCCAGCCAGTGTTTTTGACACTGCTCACTGGGGCACTACTGGGGGACTGGGATAAAATACTCTGAAAAAAATCAATCTGCACATACGTTTCATGCACCTACCTTAGCATAGTGCCTCACAAGTGAGGTCCAGACCACAGTTTGAGAATAACTGATCTATAACTTCCTGGAATATAATAGTTTAACAAATAAACAACAGTCATTTATTGGCACATAAGCATTCACAAGGGCAAGTCCACAAGAACAGTATATCCCACAATGGAGAAAGCTGCAGCCTCAGGCTATAATGCTTCATGCACATTGTGTAGTAAGACAGAAGCCTCAGGTGTTGCTTATGTATGTGAATTCTTTAAGAAGAGCCCCATCAAGCTGTTTCCAATAGGCGCACAATAAAGCAAACGAGATAAAGAAGCAACTTCTAAGTAGTTATTGGATGTAGCTCCCAGGCACACTACACATTTTCAGGTGAGCTTTGGCCTCCATCTCTTTATTTGCTTTGCTCCCTGCAGATATCTTCAACCCAAAGTTAAAATCATTGTTTATAAACATGTAGTGTGAATCTTAGTAATAATGGGGGCTTATGTTCCCTTTAAGATGTGCCAGCAATATTATAATTCTATTTATGTTCCTGGAGCTTGCTTTAATAAAGCGTAACATGCTTTCCGTTACTAAACAACCCTTTTCAGCTCCTAGCTCAAAAAAATGCTAAAAAAGCTAAAAACTAAAAAAAAAATGTTACCATAACCTCAATAAAAAAAAAGGCAAGATTAGTTAGTATTAAAATAATTTGGTCAAATGGTTTTCTTTCCTCCTCTAATAGGGGGACGAAAAACTAAAAAGGAACAGGAAGATGAGGAAGGTAAGATGTCCTATTAGTGGGGCTTCCGGTGGGCTTGTCCAGTCTGACACTGTGTAACCTGTTCTGTGGAATAGATCCAAAGTTACATAAAGTTACAAAATCTCCTAGTTAAAAGAAAGAGGTAATGTGTGTAATAAACACTGGTGCAGTACTGTGTTTCTTTAAAAGTGACATATTATAAAACAGAAAGCATGTTGTTCAGGCTTTAGTGTCCCTTTAACTTGGCCTTCAAAAAAGTTTTGAAAGATTTAAAAAAAAAAAAAGGTATTTTATTTTAAAAATCATATTTAGTTTCACCTTATTGTACTTTTTAGGTCACTTTGTGAACAAGCCTTGGGGGTTATTCACTAAGGTGTGAACTAGACTGTCGAATTCTCAAACAGCGGATTCCCATAGCAAATCCGTGACTGAGACAATTTCCCCATTGTAAAGCATTGCGAGTGCGACAATAATCTCATTATAAAGTAGCAGTCTATAATAACTGTCTTTAGCTATCAAATTCACACCTATACGCAGCAATTCAGACTTTAGTAAATAACCCCTAAATATTATCTAAAGATTCTTAAAAACTATAGCACTTGTATTCGTCTATCTAATAGGTAAAAGATGGCTGTACTCAACAAAGGTAAAAAAAAACACAAAGCAATTAAACTCAGGAGATGCAATATTATTAATAAGTAATTATTGCCGGTGTTTACTGGTACTTTAACAGTTACAGGTCTGTCTAAAATGTTTCCATGCTTGGCCTTCTGGAAAATGAAATATAATTGGGGATGATATATTGACCTGGGTGTTATGTAAGTAAGGATTTCATTTAGAATTTATGGAATTCAAAAATTAGTTTAAGAAAACATTAACCTTTGTCATGGGCCAGTGTTTTTCAATTAATATTTTCCTTTCTGATTTGTACATTGCATGTTTAGAAAACCCTTATATACTAATACAGGGGCAGTGCAGTGGCTCAGGGGTCAGCACTGTTGCACTGCAGCACTGGGTTCATCTCCACCCTGGACTTCATCTGCATGGAGCCTGCATGTCCCCCCCCCACCCACATTGCCTGATGAAGAGGCCTTAGGAGCCTCGAAAGCTTGCATTTACCATCTATTTCGTTAGCCAATAAAAGGTATCACCTATACTATCTTATCTTTGCATAAATCTATGGCTAACACGGTGCACAACTCTCTTGCTGACTAACATGTGAATGCACGTGCAAAGACTGATCACTGACAACCTCTGCTCTAGGTGCTTGGTTGTTTTCTTCAATTGCTGTAATGATTCTGCAAAATCGGTAAGCCTGCACCTCTCATTGTAACGCTAAGGCAGTGCCGGCTCTGCCATTAGGCAGAGTAGGCAAATGCTAGGGAGCCGCCTGCCTAGGGGGGCGCCCTAGCATTTGCCTACTCTGCCTAATGGCAGAGCCGGCACAGTGGTTTGTGTCGCAGGAGGTGGTGGGTGCCGGGGGAGGGGGGGCGGCGTGGTATGGAGGGCGCCGGGGACTTGGGCGGCGCGGGATGGAGGGGGGGGGGCGCCTATAGGGCCAGAGCCGGCTCTGCGCTAAGGGGTATGTTTATCGAGGTCTTTTCAACCTAGTCGCCCATATTCGATTTTAGTCGCCACATTTCAATGAATTTTTGGCAACCATTTTAGTCGTGACTTTTAACGACTACATTTTTTTTTTTTGTGTGTTAAAATAACATTACAATTTTCCATTGATTTCAATGTAGTGTCTTTTCAATTGTGACTATCTTCAATACTGGCGACTTGTTTTACTCGCAAAAAAAAAAAAAAAAAAAAAAAAAAAAGGGATTTAGAAAGATTTAGGCAACCATCTCCCATAGAGAATAATGGATTTTCGCCACCCTGAATCTGGCGAGTATTTTTTTGGCGACAAAACTTGTCTCGAGGGGCTTAATAAGTCATGATATTCTGGCAACTTTTTTCCTATGCGAATTTTCAATGCAACTTTTCACCGGTGACTCTTTTTTTTTTTTTGACGCAACCTTTTCAATTGCGGCTTTTTTTTCCCCGACTTTTATCAATATCGCCCTTATTGCACTCAATACTAGGTGGACAATGAATTGAAATCACTTTTCTTACAGCCTTTCTTTAAGGAGAACTAAAGGGACTAAGAGAGCTTATTCTAAGATGAAACATAACAATGACAGCTTGAACTGTGCCGTCATATCCCTGCGCGGAGGCCGACTCCACAGTGCTTGCAAAGGTACAGGAGTCAACATGAAGCACTGCCCACTTATGCAAAAGAGCGTACATGTCACCACACTCATTGTGCTTCTTATTTGTTGCCACTGAGGGGAGCATTCTCATTGGGGGCGCAATCAGCATGATGATGTATACACTCTTTAAACCACCAAGCGCTGTGAAGTCTGCCTTGGTGCAAGAATAGTTCAAGCTATCAGAAGAAGGTAGTGTTCTAAGTGTCTCTGTTTTATTTCTACCTTTAGTTTTCCTTTAACCATACAGTTAGGTCTCAGCTGCTTGCCCCCAGTCCTATTATGACTGCGCTGCTGATTAAGGCCAGAATTATTTAGCCAAATTCAGTGCTGAGAGTATTCCATTCCATCGGTGTCACAAGATCCTTATTACACACACGCACCTTGTCATCTACATGAACATCTTTTCCATGAAGTCTTTGAGAAAGTTTATTGCCCAGTTTATTTTTAACGCACATTGTTATTTTTAAAGAGACGAATGACTGTATCAGTGTAGGTTTGCACAGACTTGATTGCCTTTTAAACTATCTGTCTTCTGCTGCCAATCGGTTGGTCATCTTCCTATACAGCAAACAAACATGTGACATGGAAAAAGAATGAGCCACTGCTTCCATGATATTTAGAACTGTGGTTCGGCTGGGAGTATCAGCTCCGTGCGTAGTGTTTATCTCCGTGATCTGTCTGACTAATCAAGATTTTCTTATTAACAGCAGTTGTGCATGATAACAGTCCAAGTTTCTTCCCCAGTTAATTTAAGTAGCGTAAAGAAACTGTATTTTTAAATAATGCACTCTGCAACACAAGCTATCCAAGTGAATTTGTCATTGGAAAATCGAGTCGCTAATTAAACTTGTCTGAAATATACTGCAAGCGGGAAAAGGAATCGTCAACGCTTTTTCTTTTTAAGTCATTTTGAAGAATGAGTTACAACGAGAAGGGCTTTTTATTAACCAGGACAGTGACAGCATAAAATGAAAATGCCCCAGATGTATTTCTAGTTACTATGCATTCAGACGCTGCTTCCGCAAACAGTCAATTTTTTTTTTTAATGAGATCGCTGTTTTCTCCCATTGACTGAATTGTTCTAACGACAGTATTTTGCCCAAAAGAATTTGGGGCATATTTACTAAAATCATATAACATTTCCCCCACTTGATCGATATCGGCGATATTGATGTCGATATTTTTGATATGGATATCGACCGATATCGAAATTTACTAGGCCCTTTCCAACTTTTTTTAAACTTTTAACATGTGTTCGCCTGGTTGAGGGTTGGCGAAAACTCATGATTCCCTATGGAGATGGCGCGGTAAACTTTTTCTAAATCCCTGGCGGAAAAATCATCGATATCGATAGAGAAAAGATGCCATTGAAAAGCAATGCAAATTGTAGTGTCAATAACGCATCGATATTTGTCAATACTTTTTTTTCTAGCATTTCATCAATTAGGGGAAATCAAAAATAAAAAAGGTGGGCAAAAAACAGCCAAAAAACGTCGATACGGATTGAAGGATCATAGTAAATAATTCCCCAAAGGGAGTCAGTCCTGTCACCCACAGTTCAAAAATGTTTTCCAATCTATAAGGGACAGAAAAACACTGGCAAACGTCCCCCAGTCGACTGATATAATCCTTCATAAATCAGTGGAATCAAATAGCACAGAGAAATGAAAACTGAAAGCAAAACAGGGTGAAACAAATTGATACGGTCTTAGTAAATAAGACCCATTTTTTTTTTTTTTTTGGTCTATTTTTAGTTTATCATTTAAGATTTTCACCAAAAAAGAATGACAAAAGAAAGAAATGGAAGACAAAGATTCGCTCAATCCAAGTCACAACTTGTGACAGAGGTAGAAAATGGCGGTGGGTGCTCGGGAATGAAGGGCCCAATGTGAAACCGCAGAGAGGAAAGGAAATTCCCGGCACTCCAAAAGTAAAAACAAACTACTTTATTCTTGAATCATTAAAATTGCAAAAATCCATATAAATAAAAACATAGATGTTACCGTGGCGCCCTCTGACGCGTTTCACGCCGTAGCGCTTAATCAATCATGAGTGCCGGGAATTTCCTTTCCTCTCTGCGAAAGAAAGAAATGATAATGAAAACATCTGGCGGAAAGGTTCTCATTTTCCATTAAAAACTATTATTTCCCAAGTTTTAATTGTATAGATGTAACCCCGTTAACCTTACTCTTGATAGGTTCGATACTGAGAACAGATTGAAATATATAAGGTACATTCAGCGCATTCGCGACCAATTTGAATGCTTTCAACAGTCGCAGACTTGTGGAGCACTTCACACCACTTTGAGATCATGTCTATGGGTAATTTACCTGTTCAATTAGGTATTAGAATTAGAAAGGAAAGTACTGAAAGCTCAGAACTAATTCAACAATGCTAACGATAATCTTAAAAAACAAGAAATAGAGGTGATATAGAAAAGCAAAACAAAACTGTACAAAGGACCTTTTTAAAATTCTACAAAGATGCAAACGAGGCCGATAATCTCCTAGCTAGACTGATACATGAAAATTGCTCGAACAATAACATTTAAAAGCATAACATTCGGCAAGCTCAGATCAACACGAATCCAAAGAAAATTACACTTGTAACTACACGGTCTTCAATCTCCCTCAAGATCGCTTAAGGGCAGTGTCACACAATGAGTTTTGACGCCGGCATCAAAACTGGCATTAAAGCGCTTACAAAACTTTTAAGTAAATGCCGGCTAATGTATCCAATGGGGACTGTGACAAAACATATCGTGGTTTTTCGTAAGCCTTAAAATGTGTCAAAATTGATCGGAGGCTTTTTGTTGTTGTGGTTTAAAGCTTAAAAGAAAAGTTGTGATGTGTTTTCTCAAACGCGTTTAATGGCTAATGTTTTGTATGAATTGATGCGGGTATCAAAACACACACACTGTGACTCTGCTCTAACTGTAATGTACATATACTGAGTCTGCTGGATGGCCAGAGAAAGGAATTCTTCACTCTAATTCTAGAAAGTTCCTGATTTGTTTCTGTTTACATGAGAGATGATTTGCCTGCCTTATCTTTAGGTTAATTACATTACCCCATAAAGATGCAGCCCTGGGCACACTTTTTAAAGGGATGTAGATAATATACATTGATTTCCTTACATTCATTTGATACTCTACAATTGGGTCATTCTTGTAAAGATTCCTTACACAACTGCTTCACTCCCCATAGACTGTGGTGGGGAAGGGTAGATTAATTGGGTAACTCTATTGATCGCCCTTCCCCCATACCACATGTGTAGCAGCGGTTATGTACTAAATGCAGGAGACTTTGGAAGAAAAATGTGGTAGGTGTATGCCATAAATGGAGCCGATCCTTTGGGGCAAACTGAGACAGTCAATCATTTTTCTTGTGCTACTTCATCAGTGAAGAGAGGGGGCTGGAGAAGTTAAAATAGGTGAAAAAGAGAATCATGCTCCGACAGGATCATCACGTAGTGTAAGAACGAAAGTTATAAAACTTGAAAAGTCTGATCTCAGCCTTTTAGGGGAAAATCACCATTTAGCGAAGTGAGCTCCGAAACCTTCGGCTTACTTCGCACATGGTGTTATGCGCTCGCTGATGTCCTGCATGCGGACATCTGCGAGCGCTTTAAAGGGTTTCCAGTCTCGGCGAGGCAATTCTTTTGATCTATTTTTACTAATCATACAACCGAGATCTACTCGGGATAAACTCGAAATGGCTGAGATCGGCCTTTTCAAGTTTTTTACATTTCACCCTAAGAGCAAAATTTATAAAGTTTGTGAAAATCGATGTCGACCTTCTCGAGTTTTATTGATGTGAAAAAATGGGTCTCCGACTGAAAAAAAAGACTACTACTTTTCGATCAATTTTACCAATCGAAACTTTTTTCAATTGAGTTTTTCGATGGAAAGGCAGCCATATTACTAATGTAAAGTATGGCTACCTTTCCATTGAAAAATGTGATCAAAAAGTTTCGATTGGTAAAATCGATATAATATAATTATATAGAATTATATAGACTTCGCTTCCAGGGCATTTACTGAAAAAACAACAACAAAAAATGACAAACAGGGACATTGATTAACAGGGTCAATATTTCCAGAGGTCTAGTAACCCATAGCAACCAATCAGGAGTTGCCTTTCATAATTCTAGTTTCCCTATACCGGTGACAACTAACAGTTGATTGGTTACTGTGGGTTACTAGACCTCTCGAAGTATCTTGAATGTCTTTGATATCTTCATAATGGTCTCCATACAAATTTAAATGATTGTCTCAAAAGACATAATTTAACATTTACATTCTTAAGCTTGTCCTTGAACAAGTAAAAGAGAAATTGTTTTGTATCCATGTTTATTTATGTGCAACTGTGGTGTTCATTGACACTACCATCACCTGATGCAATCAATATCACAGTGTGCATTATTATATGTTACACAGCTGTGAATCTGAGCAGGCCTCATGGGCATTGAGATTCCAAGGAAT
This sequence comes from Pipa parva, assembly GCA_019650415.1. Classification (NCBI taxonomy): domain Eukaryota; kingdom Metazoa; phylum Chordata; class Amphibia; order Anura; family Pipidae; genus Pipa; species Pipa parva. Next base: position 4,096 of record WMED01013515.1, on the reverse strand, counting down.
AATCTAACCTTATTAGCCGTAATTGCTCCTTTCTTCTTAGTTTTTCATCAGATAAATTAACCTTCTAAGTATCGGTAAAGTGTCCTGAGTTCTAAAAAATAGCGGACAATAAAGGATATCATGACTATCCATGGTAACCTGGTGCTGTTAAAATAAAGACCCCACACTTCTTCTTAACTTTCAACCATTTTATTTAACCATTGTTCAACATAATTTAATGCAATCAACTTCCATTTCTACTCTATCATTTCCACCAACTGATGTGGGCGAGAAGGCCACATCTTACTTAACGATAATATTGGCAAGAGAACTTTAATACTTGTTGCCGGAAACCGTACCTTCTTTTGTTGCCGCCCTTCCTGGCCTCAAGCAGTACGCCTATTTTCCACCATTACCACACTTTATCCATTTGGGACCCCATGCCCCCTTATAATCCATTTCCAACCAAACACTCTCTTTGCCATACTTTTTCCCGCTTTCGCTAACTAAGCTGCGACAAAGTGCTAACTGTAACCCCCGTTCCCTCTGTATTCCTCTAGGGTGGGAGGGAGAACTAATCCCCTAACTTCTTTTCCCTCTCTTCCTCTGTCTGCTCCCATCAGCCCCTACCCTGCCTATATATACCCTTCTCTGCCACCCAATCCCCTATCTCATTACACTGACCTATCCTCTGCTCTGACAGCCCCTTCCCCTCCAGGGCTAGTCATGTACCTTCCTCCTTATGCATATTTATTTTTTCGGAAGGCGTACTTTCCGGTTAAGTTCAAATATGTCAGTGAACCTTGATCGGGGGTTTTAGGTTTTTAAATGCACTTTCAGATTTGTATTATTATTTGCTGTTCACAGCATATTGTTAAATGGAGTATATTTTATGGTTCTAATTAAGGAAAACTAAACTCAAAGGTTGATCAGAATGGACATTGTTTAACCTGGCACATTACTGTCTATGTATGTTGCTACGGTTCTGTTACATAAAGGAATGAAATTCAACTAACCAAGTAAAAGGGAAATAATTCTGCGTGCCACTAAAACTGTAAGAAAGTAAAGATGTTATTTATAAAAAAATCTCTCTTCTATTGCAAAATGACCGGTTTCTGTACTAGAATAGACAGGGCAGCATTTTGGGTTTCATTTTGGAACAAATGCTACTTCTTTACAGAACATTCTGAATGTTCTGTAGCCGTTTCACCTATGATATTCTCACCGGAGTTCTGAAATCTCATTTGAAATTAAAAAAAAGCTTTTTTCCACATCAGTGGGATTCCCATTTGAATTATCCTGAATTAATGAATTAGCTGAAAGCAATTCTATGGCAGGGAATATAAAATGAAGGTTAAAGCTTCTGGGTGCTAGACGGGTCATGACAATAGAAGAGTCTGTGCGGTTCCCAAGGGATTCCTTCTGAATCTTTGAAATATGTAACAGATCATGTACTGTAAAACTGAAAAATGTACGATATTCCTTGCTATTAAATGATAACAAAGATAATATTTTAGCAATTAATCAAACGAAATGACAGGCAAAGGTGCCTAAATATTCAATTATGTGTCTGTTGATAACCAAAACTACATTACTCTTTTATTTCTCTTCTGCTAGGGTGAAACTGCATGTATAATCGTAATCACAGCAACTTTGTTTTTTTTTCTTCCATTTATGTTTTATGAGTTTTTTGCAAACATATAACATAGTAACAATAGCGATTGGAAGTTAAACATTTTTTTTTAACATTCTTTTCTTTTACATTTCTTTGTATTAATCAAACATCTTATATTCTCATTTTTGTTCATTGTATATTTTAACTTATCTTGTTAATAAACTTTTGACTGTTACCTTTTGTCTGTATTGTCTGCTTTGTTTGTTGTCTTGTTTGGGGTTGGGATGGGGAATAGAGTTGGATAGGGAGGTGGTGGGGGGGCGGGCAGGGGTAGTGGGTAGTAACGAGGTGTTACAGATAATATTTTGTTCAGTGTTCTCTATTCTCCTGTTTCTGTGAATCAGTTCCATGGTAGCCAGGTTGTTTGTTGATCCATTTTCTGTTTGTGATCGTATGTTGAAAATGATTCATATTTTTTGTAGCCATTTTGATGTAGGTGGTCTGGTGTTATTCTTCCAATGTCTAGCTATGATTCTTTTGGCTGCGTTTAGCATTTGTAGTTTGAGGGATTTGCAGAAGCATTTCTTTGATTACGTGGTTTGGTATAGTGGTACGTATGTTGGGTTTAGTGGGATTTCCAATCCTGATACTTGTGTGGTTATCTGTAAGGGTTCAGTACTGAAAAGTTGTGGAAAAGGAGACTGCTAGTAGGAACCACTGAGTACTTGACGCTAGCTAGCCTCATGGAGCGGAGTCTAAGGCACTTTCCGGTCTTCACCTTTAACCTCCTCAAGGAGGTACTGGACTTGGCTGCAAAGAGTACCCAGATCGCGACCCCCAAGGTAACTGTACTATGGTGGTTCACAGAGGAGGTCAGGAAGAGCACAGGTGACACTGGAAACAGGAATACAAATATGATGCAACGGAAACTCGTCACTAGCAGAGGCAGGAAACAACTTTAGCAGGGACTGTATCTTTAATAATACTGAAAGCTCAGGTAGCAAACTATTACCTGACAGAGGCCAATAACCAGGGAATAAAGGATTTATATTCAGGCGCAGGGTCTGGAGCGCATCTGCCTTATATAGGCAGAGAGGTAGGCGCACTCCTGCCTCTGTGTGCACTAGTCGCGCACCCCCATGAAGTCACCGCGGCCAAGTCACGTGACCATGAGTTGAAAACATCAGTAACGCACAACTGCGATGGACGCGCGCACACAGGAGGAACACGGCGCTGGACCGAACACCAATAAGTATTCCTTACATTATCTTTATTACTGTTAATTTATTAATGTTTGTATTTTTGGGCAACTCCAAAAGATGTGGTAGAGAGATCCTGTTTCTTCTGTGCATCTCCATCATATGTTGTTGGCTCTTGGGAACATTTTGTGTCATTTTTTGGTGTGTAGTACCAGTGGGATAAGACTTTGTAGCTTATTCTGGTGCATCTTGATGAGTGTAATATATTGTTTATGATACTGGTTGTTTGTTCCTTTGCTATTGTAGTCACTGGGCATCTGTTGGATGATTATATTAGGACTTATTGTCCAAACATGTTCTTGTTTATTGTATGCATTAAATGGGACAACCAATGACATGGTTGGCAATGAGACGGGCACAGCCAGTGATATGTCAAGTTGTACCACTGGAATACAGCCAATGTATTTTGCAAAACACTATTACCATCTTTGGGTGAAATTTACTAAACTTGAAAAGGTAATTTTTGACCTTTTTGAGTTTATCAGATGTAAAAACAGGCATTTGGGGGAAACAACTTGATCATTTTTTTAATCTTTTTTTTATGATCAGGGCATTTTGATTGAATTATTTGATCATTTTTTTGTTCTATGGAAAAGTCGCCATACTTTACAGTTTATACTGTACATTGGCTACTTTTCCAATGGAAAAAAATGATCGAAACAATTCGATCGAAATGTTTTGATCAGTCAAAAAACGACTGTAAAATAATAAATTGAATTGTTTCCCCCAAATGCCTGTTTTTACATCGAGTATGCTCCAAAAGGGTCAAAAACGACCTTTTTGAGTTTAGTAAATTTCTTTGTGCAGTATTAAATGTACGGCCCACATTATTGTGAAAGCCCAGATTTAAGAATGAGCTGATAAACATCATCGTTGCATTGCAGGCACTGGGTCTTCATTATAATTCATTTGACTTAGCATTGCCATATTGCACTACTCTGTAATTGGTTTAATTAACTGGTGAACTGCTTGGCAAGCTTCCATTGCTTCCTTTAGGGAAATAAATAATGGTCATATTGTGTGGCCAGCCTAGCAATGATCCATAATAGTTACCCTTTCTAGGTGCCCACAGAGAATGTCAGGAGTCATTTGCTACTGATAATTCTTATTATAAGCTGCTTAGGTCATCCCTTTAACCAAGGACTCAAACCAATGCTTACTGATAGTGTGGATTTCTCTTAAGTACAGTCATATGAAAAAGTTTGGGCACCCCCTATTAATCTTAATCATTTTTAGTTCTAAA
>WMED01013514.1:0-14383 GCA_019650415.1 Pipa parva | reverse complement strand
GACACAAACCTCACAACCACACAGTGCCGGCTCTACCATTAGGCAGAGTAGGCAAATGCTAGGGCGCCCCCTAGGCAGGCGGAGCCCCTAGCATTTGCCTACTCTGCCTAATGGCAGAGCCGGCACTCTTCAAACCCTACTCTGTCTCCCGTCATATTTCTTTTTTTGTCTTCATTGAGATGTGCAGAAAATAAAGATTCATCATTCACCAGGCATTTAATCCTTATCATCTGACTGGACAGAATAGATTTCATTTCCGTAATGATGACGACCGTTTGTAGGTGAAGTGATGATCTCTTGGTCTCAGAGAAAAACACCTGCGATAAGTTTCTGACATAGACAACATCAAGAAAAATAACCTGTGATTTTCAATGAATTTGGCCTAAATTTATTAAAATGGTCAGTTGGGCATTAATGGCTGATTTTGCATCAATTTCTATGTTTATGAAAGGAATAAGTAAGAATCTCTGTTAATTCTTTTAAAAACTATTTCATAATGTTTGTGGGAAAATCTCCCTCTTTTTGCATATATATATATATATATATATATATATATATATATATATATATACTGTATATATACTGTATATACGCACATTATATATAAAGTAGGGTAGAGCGGTTGTGTTAGTCCACAGATGCAAAAAAATTGAGTATTACAGTATTTAGTGATACCTTTTTTATTGGACTAACAGTCAGTTTAAACAGACAAGCTTTTGAGAGTTTTGTCCTCCCTTTATCAAGTCTCAAGCAACACTGCATTTAAATACTACATTAACGTTAAAAACTCCTAAGATACATCCCCAGGATAGAACTCTACTGGTGATAGCTGGACTGTAGTGGTGCAGAAAGCATAAAGAGGTGAGACGTAACAATAGACACAGATGGAGTACATATCTCATTCAAAATGGTCAAGTCTTGCATCTTGCAGGCAAGTTTTGTTTTGAAGAACTCCAAACTGTCATAGATAAAATTGCTATTTTCGCAATTCCATCAAACATGAAGTCACAGCCCATTTTAGGCAATCACTACAGAATCTGGGGTTTATTCACCAAGGTACGAATTCGACTGTCGAATTCTCAAACAACGGATTCCCATAGCAAATTCGCTATAATTTCCCCATTGTAAAGTCGTAACAATTTTCCCATAATAAAGTTGCAACTGCGACAATATTCTCATTATAAAGACGTGATTGCGACAGTAGCAGCCTATTGCGACTGTCTTTATCTGTCGAATTCTCACCTATACACAACAATTTGGACTTAAGTGAATAACCCCTATATCTGACATGTCTCTGCAGGAACTATAGATCATCTGGTGTATGTATTGAAGTCCTATTTTTCGGAAGACTAGCATTGATCCTTATCATTGATTTTATGGGCAAAATTTATTAAATGCGGAATTTTTTTCGCACGTGCAGAATTTAAATCGATTTCCGATCGCACGTGCAGAATTTCGATCGATTTCCGATCGCACATGCGGAATTTCGATTGATTTCCGTTCGTGCGGTAAAAATTCTGCACGTGCAATCGGAATTTAAATTTCGCTTTTTATAAATTTCGCCCTGTGTATATATTTTATTTTATGTTTATTTATTCATGTTTAATATCTGTATTTATCTTCTGTATTAATTTATCTATTATTTATTTATTTATCTACTGTATTTATCTATATTGATCTATTTATTTGTATTATTGACCTATGTCTCAACACATTCTAAAGCTCTTATTGTACTTCTATCTGTGTATGTAAGTCTTCCTCCCACTTAGATTGTAAGCTCTATGGGGCAGGGACCTCCAACCTCTTGTGTCAACCACAACTTAGGACTTAAAGTAAAGTATCCTTGCATTATTTTACTTGTATTGTTTAATGCACTTTTCCCATGTCTCTATTGTATTTGTATTGCTGTATTGTACAGCGCTGTGTAAATTTGTTGTGCTTTATAAATAAAATTATTGATACATACACACATACATACTTGTACGTATGAAGGACACTATAAAGTAGAGCATCACAATCAAGCATTCAAAGCAGACCTCAAGGTTTATTTACTTTTAGCCCACCCAATCATTCATAGTCTTCTCAACTGGTATAAACTGGAACAGTAGTAGGAAGAGAACAGCATTTTCCTTATCTGCTTGCTGGTTTAGAGTTATTCACCCTAATGTGCCACTAGGTAATAAATGTACACCCGTTATTTCCTATTGCCGAATGTATTCTGCGCTGAACAAAGACCAGACCTTGCTATTAAGATGTAACCAGCGATGAATTTGATAGGAGGAAACATTTGAAAAATACAAAATGCAAAGAGAGCGAAACAAGGGCTTATGGGTAGGTTCAAGGACCCGAGTGAGGAACTGTGTTATCTACTTCACATCGCTTTTATACATCAAGTAAAAAAATGTTAGAAATCAAAGTCCATTGCTGAAGGTCAGTAATAAAACCAAAAGCACAAAGTACATGACAAAAGATAGATATAAAATGTTTATGTTAAAAGGTATGGAATAAAAGGAACACATGTTATTTTCCAGAAAATCAAATATAACAACTATGTCAATGTTTCATCTTGTGTTTGGCCAAGCTGGTCATCATGTGAGGGAGGTCCACCTGCGCCGCTATTTTTTGGTTTCCATATATCAACCTCGGATTGCTTTTGACTTTTCCCAGATCTCTGACTCTCTGACCGTTGGCTATGCCTTGCCTCACAATCTTCACAGCAGAAAGTATGGTGCCCCAAAAAGTGAATCAGTGAATTCCAAATTTGTTGGGTTTTCTGTCCCAACAAGTTGGTGTAGCCAGGGTCCACCTTGGGTCAGATTCTACTATAATCTTTACACAGGTAAGATCTGGCCTTTTCACAGAGCAGGCTAGCTTTCATATTTTCATTTTTTTTTTTACAGTTCCTTTCCCTGTTTCTCAGTTTATTAGTTTCATTGTCAGGGTTTGTGTTCACACAACAAACTTTAAAGTTTGATTATGCATAGTCTGATGTGGGTGTGGTCATCTAACATGGGCATGGTCAGTTTTTCTGCTCTGTCTGTATACTTGCATGGGCATAACTAGCTTAGTGATTCGCTAAGCCATGGAATATGAATACATGTACAGTGTGAGGATGTGCAGCAGGTTTGACTAGGAGGTACTGACAATGTCCTGGGGACCACAGATACCCTTGATTAATATGGAAGAGTGGCAGGTGGGATAAATACTACATCTCTTGAACTGATATTTACCAAAGAAAAAGGAGACTGCTAAATGGAAAGCACCCATAACCCTACTCAGTAATATGTTTAAGATGAATATGTATGTATCATTTTATTTATAAAGCATTACAAATTTACACAGCGCTGTACAATTCAGCAAATACAAATATAACACAGACATGGGAAAGACTGCCACTAAGAACTAATTGGATCTTTAGAGCTCTGTAAGATAAACCATAAAAAAAAAGAACTTTCCAATTTGGCAGTACATTTAAATAACCATCAGAAAGATTGAGTAGTGTGGTTGCTGGTTCCCTGATTCTCCTCTTTACTTTTCTTTATAAGGATATGGAAGAGAAACCAGTGTTCATGTTGTTTCATGGATTTGTTTCTGATATGTCCAGTGAAAGTTACAGTAAAGTAAAAAAAAAGTGTGCATCATCCACATATTTCAAGTTTGGAAGAACTGAACGTGAGTTCAGTTTTAGAAAACAGTTTATAGTAACTCAAGTATCAAAAGGGTTTTCTAAGCTTAAGACCTCCAGGGAATCCATGAGCTAATGTTTCCAATGCTTCTATCATCAAGAATAATTACCCAATTAACTTGCCTTGCATCACCACTTAAGAAACTTTCCTGAGCTTAAACATTATTCCATTCTTGCACTGTATTTAGGAGGTTGACATATTTAGCACAAGAGAAAAAAAATAAATGGCCTATTGTTGTTTGAAATAGGCTACAATGTTCCAAAGGTGTGCAGAATTGTTGGTTACACTAAGCCAGCTTATGAAAGAACAGTGTCATTGTTAAATCATCCTTGTTACTTTGTATATTAGTGAAAGATTGAATTCAGCCCCAGAAGACATCACGTTGCTACAAAATGCCTATTCATGATGAATTCACAATGTTGCACTACTCGTACCTACTACTACTGTTACTACTCACCTGTCCATGCTTAGAATGTACAGGTAGTCTTCGGGTTATGACAGCCTTGAGTTATGTCATTTCGGGGTTACGACGCTTTATACGATGCCTTGTTCCGACTTACACGGTTTTGCGACGTAAGTCGAACTGCATGCAACCATGCCTTGTTCCAACTTACATGGTTTTGCAACGGTTTACGACGCCGCGTAAGAATGGATCAACGTTGTAAGTCGAGGACTACCTGTACTACTAAAAATTTCTGACAATTTGCTGTATTGTAGTGAACTAAAGTGGGAACATTCAATAAACTGTAATTTTCACAGTGATGGAGCAAATTATCAAAACTGTTGTGTAGTACTTTCTCTACCCTGGTCCTTTAAAAAGAGACTGGTTTAACTGTCTCAAAGGGACCTCCGCCAATAAAACCAACGGTCCAACTGACCGCACTCTCCACTTTCCACTCTCTTCTCTCTGGTCACTAACTTCCTGTCTGGGGATTCCTATACACATTTTAGGGTGTTACTCCTCCCCCCATCTAGAACATTCCTGCATCTCCCAGTATCCTACACTACTTACCCAGCTACCCATTTAACAGTACACTTCCGGCTTAATTTAGCTATGGCCACACATTTCACGTACCCCCTTACAGGGATTTAAAGGTGAAGAGAGGGGGCTCCTTAGACTTAGACGCCTTGGTGTTAAACCATGCCAACCCCACTGTGGTAAGGAGAAAACACTACCCTGCTATTTCCTGCACTTGTTCCTGTTTCCAGTATGTCTCAGTACCTCTAGAGTTAGAAGTTGCTCCGGTTCCTTTATTGGCATCCAGTCCCATAGTACCCGTGGGTGTATTTCCCTGCACTTCACTACATCTCCGTGATGGATCCTGCAAAGTCAAAGTTCAACCCAAGAGATCTGTGACAGTAGGCTAGAGCCCAGTTACAGTATTCTCTGGCTAGGGCTCCACACTTTACAATCCCATTCCCATGACAAAAACTCAAAATAACCCAATCTAAGAATTCAGCTTCAAAACTGACATTTTTACCAGTACTATGTAAGAATAAGTGCCATGCAGGTTTTGCTGGACCCTTTAAAAGCAGCATTTTCACTCATTTTAAAGCCGTACAATATTAGTAATGACTGCGTTTTAAGCCTCTCTTTCAACCTCACAACTGCATGCAGCTAGACAAGCTGGACATGCTCAAAAGAACTTGAAATTACCAAGCAGACTCTTCCCTTTTCTGTGTCAGTGAAACTGTCCCAGAAGTGTCATGGATCTGCCTCCAGCTGTCACGCAATGTCCTCTCCTCCTATGAACAAGGATCAGGTGCAGTTTGGAAACATCTGCGGAAAGTTACAGAGGATGTTTTAAAATAATCCACAGAGGTGTAATGCAGAACTCTGTGTGCTGCAGGCAGTCGTTATGATATCATCATACTCAGCTACATTTAGAAAAATAATTCAGCAAGGAATCGTATGGAAGTTGCTGCAGCTGAGATTCCTTACAAAAGCACTTACTCGCCTCAGTAATACTATACAGGACTGTTGTGCAAAACATAAGATATCACAATCCTCCATAAGATACATGGGGGTTATTCATCAAAATCCGAATTTGCCTTGCATAGTGACTCCATGTGGGGGATATTTATCAAAGTCGAAAAGGTTTTTTAAAAGCCTATTGCTGGAAGAACAGACTTTATTTGATTATGTCAGTATTGCCTATTTAAAAATACTCTTTTCGCCATGTAAGAAATAACTTTTTTATGCATTTTTTTATATCAAAAAGTTATTTTCGATCTTTAAAAATCCCCAAAATGCTTGATAAATAATCCCCTGTTAGCATCAATACGATTAGGAAGTCGCAAATTTACTTCTCTTATTTATGAAGCAGCGGACAGCGTCAGATGCAGTCACATGCGTAGTGCGGCGTAGTCAGTCCCACAATAGTGGTATGAGGAGTCATGTAGAGTGAGGAGAACTCCTCCAGTGAAGGGCAGTGACGTCACTCTCAGCATATCCCACTAACTGTATATAAGTGAAAAATACTTATTTTTATATGTCACCTTGTGCCTAGTTCATGTTTAATAGTAGACTAATTTAATCATAGTCGCCATTGTTACTTTTAAAAGAATAGTTGCCTTACACAACACTGGAGCCCTGCCATCAAACCCCTCAATTCGCCACTCTCGTGGCGAAGGCAAACTGGTGAATTCGGAGCAGTACGCACTGCAGAATCCACCCCTTCAACAGACTCCGTCGCATGCTGAATATTCGAATTACCTGTGCACACGTACGCAAATTGATGCGAAGAGCTCCATAAGTCTGCAACTGGAGTAAGCGTCAGAATTGGTTGCGAATTCGCCACATTGCAGATATTGTCGAATAAGCTGGGTTGGAGAAGTTGCGAATGGATGCAAATACACAACTGTTCAGACTTTGATGAATAACCTAGGTTTTTCTAGTTATCAGTATTTATTATAATAATATAACATATTTTATATAGCTTTGTGTTTGCATGATTCATTACATTTTTATGCACTATTTATAAGAGGAACTAGTCCAGTAATTTATATGGGTGTATTGTGTAAAGCTTTTTAAATGTGAGAGAGAATAATGATTATGTGTTAATAATGAATGCACCTTATTTATCGTCTGCATTCGCATGATTCATTTATTTTGTTGTTTGTGCTGTGTCCAGAAAATGCATTAATGATTACAAATTGTGTTAATTGTGTGGATAGTGATATTTATCAAAGTCAAATTAAAATCAAATTGACAGGTATATCAATATCCCGCTAAATAGGGGGAAAATATTGATTGCGTTGATATCGATATTTATTAAACCCCTTCAGACCTTTTTATTTCCACTGAAAATTGTTCATCTAGTTGAGATGAGGGTAACGAAAACCCATTATTTCCTAGGGAAATGGTTCTGTAAATTGAACAAGTCCCCGTTGAAAATATTAGCAATATGGAAAGAAAGGAAAAGGAGTGCCATCGAAAGCAATGTAAAGTGTAGCAGAGTAACACATCAATATTTATCAGTCTTTTGCAACATCGGTAAATTTAATTCCCCACTATATAAATTAGATGAGTTAGAAAATGCAGTGAAAACAAAATAACAGCAAAAATGCATTGAATATCAGCAAAACGGATTGAATAGTTGTGAATGGGTCGAAATGACATTGATAAGTTTCCTTTGTGTGGTGATTGTCTGAAGCAATCAGGTTAGAGTCACACTAGAATTAAGGATTGTTGGGATTACTGGAGGAATGTGTAAAGTAAAAGGGTGTCAAGACTTACCTCCCAGCCCCTTTTCATAGCTGAGAAAGGCAGGGGTTAGTATACTGGATGGGAGGGGGTTATTCATGAAAGTCCAAATTGTTGCATATAGGTGTGAATTCGCCAGACAAAGACAGTCGCAATAGGCTGCTATTGTCTCAGTCGCGCCTTTATAATGAGAATATTGTCGCAGTCGTGACTTTATTATGGGAAAATTGTCGCAATCTTAACTTTAAAAAATTGTTGCCACTTTACAATGGGGAAATTGTAGGGATTTGCTATGGGAATCCGCTGTTTTCGAATCCGACAGTCGAATTCGTAACTTAGTGAATAACCCCCTCGATGTTGAGGGAGGCCTTTTAAATAAATGACATACTACCCCATGCCCTTATGTAAGGCCCCCCAATTCTTATCTTTACCTGGGGTGGTGGGGTGGAAGTCCTTAAACAAAACTAACATTTTCCTCATCCTAGGACCCCCCCCCCCCCCTCACCCCCTACTTGTATGTGGTTTGAAAGGTCTGAAGTGGGCCCCTTAATCCTAAAGTTTAAGGATGAAGGTCCAAACCTGTAAATTAAAAAGAAAAGAATTACTTTTTTTTAAAAACCTGATCAATGACTTCTGCAAACCCCTTGGTCCTCATGGAAGGGAAGCATTCATCTTCTCCTTTATATCTTCTCTTGATCCGCAGTAATCTTCAGCTTTCCCATAACACATTGCCACTGTCAAAAGACAATGGTAAAAAAACAGTTAGGAGTTGCTTATATATTTTTGTTTTATTTTATATTAATTTAGTGGGTTTCTTGGCTTTGTTATCTAATGCGTTACTGGTTTCTTTTCTGCATACATTTTCTCTGACTACTTTGCATTTAGATGTATTGTTGCTGGGTATTTAGATTTTTGATACAGTGTTGCTGATAGTTGCTTTTTACTTCGTTGTTCATGTGACTTTTGAAATGATTTGATGCAGGTTACTTGGCCTTTTCACTATTTCAGTGCTTTTAATTGGCTTGGTAGTATGGAATTAAGTTGTTCTTTATTTGTCGCAAGTGACTTTGCTGACATTTTTTCCCCTGACATTTTTTTTTACAGATTTCAGCGGGATGTTGTCAGATTGTATAGTTGGAGGTGTAGATGTATAAAATGGCATTGTGCTGTAAATAGCTTTATTACATTTTTTGGCAACACCTCCCACCAAATAAATCATTTTCTTACAAATCCGTAACACCCTTTTTTATAATAACAAAATAAATTAACTCATGGGGTATTTCATTTTAATTCATTGCTTGGATTGCTTAATAAAGATGGAGATATAAACGATAAGTGATAAAGGTTACCAACCTTTACAGAATATAGCCAATTAGTTGCTTTAAAGTGCACCTGTCACATCAAAACTCTAATACTAATTTAAGTTGCACTAATGAAATAAATGTTTTTGTAAATATATATATATATTTTAAAAAATGTACCTTTATACTTCGATTCTCTCCATCATCTTCCCTGTCAGCCCGACTTTTCTTTCCCACGTTGGGTGGGCGGAGCTAAATGATAATTGACATTAAAGATTCTCTAATAAGATCCCTGCTAGATCGTGATTTTAGGTATCTGATTGGAGGAGCTATAATGTCAATCATCACTTAGCCTTGTCCATCCAACCCAGGAAAGAAAAGTCAGGATGGCAGGGAAGATGACAGAGAGAGCAGCTGTTTAAAGGTACATTTAAAAAAAAAATACATATATATTTACAAAAACATTTATTTCATTAGTGGAAACTAAATTATTATTAGTTTTGAGGTGACAGGTGCACTTTAAGCAATGAGGTGTGTCTGTCATTAGCAGACCCCTATGCATCATGTGTACTCTGTAAATATCCAAACTAGAGACAATGATTGGGCACCACGAGTAATGTTAGTTAGTAATAACTAATACCAAATTACCCATTTAACCAGGGAATAAAATATATCCTGCAGGGATACATATATCAACACATACTCATCTGAAGGATAAGTTTTTTATTTGATTTACCAGTAGAAGGTGCAAGAAGAAATTTTATGGAGCTTCCATTCCTGGCATTGCTTTAAAATTGCACACTGATTATACAAATCTTTAGCATGGATAATTACTGATAAGTCTAGATCAGTGGTTCTTAACCTTGTTTGAGGTACCGAACCCACCAGTTTCATATGCGCATTCACCGAACCCTTCTTTATTGATAAATCACTTGACCTCTTTGTCTTGACCTTCATGGCGGAGGCTTCACCGTAACCCCCGAGACCGACTCGCTGAACCCCTAGGGTTTGATAGAACCCTGGTTAAGAACCACTGGTCTAGATACAAACAACAAATTCCATAGGGTTATGTACAGACAAGCTCTTTCTTTTGTTAAAAACATGTATTTCATGAGTACTTTTTTTTTTTTTTTTAGATATCTTTTATCTTTATTTTGTGGCTACCAGAAATCCCTTCTAGACCAAAATATAAAATCCACATGTTACAGGGCTAAATTGTCATCAGTACAGCTGCCTGGTGCATAACTGCTATAAATCCCAATGCAATCTGATAGATTGTGTGCATCTAACATGACTTACTAATCAGCACTATAGCATGTGGACATCATTATGTTTATGGCTAATGGATGATCTGGAAAGCTTAGGGAACAGTCCAGCCTGATTAATAAAAAGTAATGTGTGTTGTAAATGCATAATACATTTTTTTTCTAATATACTTAGTCAGTCTTTTATGTGAGGAAAGGAATTAATTATTCCATCTGTGTAGCAGTACACAGCTCCTTCTGTGTTTACTTCCTGGTTGGATTCTTGTGTCACTGACACAACGGCGTCTCAGGAAGGTCAAAATTAATAGTTAATGAATTACCATAGGTAGTTACAGTACTTACAGCTAATGGTGTATACTGTCAGTAGCAAACGCTGATACTGGGCATGAGAGAGAGACCAAATTCATATAAAAATAAAGTGAATGTTTCAGCCCTTTCTTTAACAATTGCTTTTGCTGGGTTAACTACACCTTTCAGAGGTAAACAAAAAAAAAAAAAAAAAGGTGGATGACAGTTTAAAGGTTCTGATTGGTTATTTAGCATAATCCAGCCTGTCAGTCAATTCCTTAACACTGAACATGAAGTGGCTGAGAGAGGGAAGCAGCTTCAGTAACAAACTGCCGCTAAATTGTGAAGGGTGGAAATAAATAAATAATTTACATGACAGAAAGCATTTATTTAACTATTATTTAACAGTGTCAAACAGACAGCAAATAACTGTTTGTGCCTAAATTGTTCCTTTAAGGTTGACATTAGTACATGATTTCTTTCAAATAAGAGCTGTCAGCATTCAAAAATGTGTTCATAGCATATACCCAATAAACTGTCCCTATACACTAGAGTGAATATAATAAAATATATACTATAATAACCCCCCCACCCAAAAAAAAAAAATCAAGGTTCTCTATTTGTTTAAAAAAACTCCAGAATGTTGTTAGATAAGGTTACAAATGTTGTAGATCTATGCAAAAACTACAACTCCCAGAGTACTTTGCTTTCTTGGGGTGTGGTTTTTGGATCCAAAATGGCTACCCCTATAAGACTGGTGATGCTAAACAACATATTTTCTGTTTATTTCTTTGATTGTAACAGAAAAGTACTGGCCAGAGACTTGCTGTATTATGTTTTCTATAAGATCTGCTGTTTTATTTGGATTTGTCACAATCACTTTAAGGCTTCAGACTATTAATACATGGGTTGTGTATATAAGGAAAAATGATCACAAAAATAGATTCTGTTCATCAATCTTTTCAGCACAGCGCTAAAGGAGTTAACAGGCTATTCTGCCTGCCAGGTTACTAATGCTCGAATACTGTTTTAAGTGTGTGCAAGAAGAATTAAAATAAATAATGACAACCTATAGCTAAAGACCCTTATTTTTTACCTGAATATCTAAACGATATAAACAATTGCTGTGAACTGTTTAGTTACAATTATCTAACATTCCGCACCATGCAATTGGATGAGAGCATTATGCTTTACTGCCTGAGCTGTTCTGCATTTTGCACATTAATACTAAATGTATAAAAGCCTTAAACCTCCAGAAGTCATTAAAGGAGAACTAAATCGATAAACAGGAATAAAATATATAGACATGCGTCATGTATGTATTACACCGGCGGTGCACGTGTGATCTATGACAATGTAAAGCACTTACATTTTATTGGTAGTGCAATGTCCAATTTAGGAAATCAGTGTTAAAGATAAAATCAGGTTAAAGGGGATGTAAACTCTGTCTATAAAGAAAGCATCATTTATCTATTATCAAGCAATATAGCGATTAAGAAACTCCTGACTCACCTCTTAATTCAGGAGAGCTCAATACCCTCCTGTAACTGCTTTCTCCCTCTCAACAAGTTCCCTGCTGTGTATAGCCACACACCCTCCTTTCCCTGATTTCCTCTCTCCACTGAAAACCGCAGAGGCAGTCTGACTGCTCTTATCTGCACATGCTCATGGTTATAAACAGGCTTTTTAGATAACGAGAAGGGAAAGGGATTCCATACAAGAACCTGCTCTCTGAATAGTGAGTGATGTCACTTGGGGGTGGGGCTTATTGGCACTATAGAGGAAGTGCCTGTACACAGAATGGCTTGGGGGAGAGGAACTATTTAAAAAAGAGGCAAGTACTACTGATCCCAAAAATCGTTTTCACATTTTAATGTTTAGGTTGGTATCCTTTATGTATACATAATATAAATAATGTTTTATTTAAACTTTTCTTACCCTTTAAGTTTTAATGCTGCCAGAACATCAGCAGTAACATCACAGGTCTGGATTTGCATAATGTATTCAAGATGGCTGCCGTGAGTCTGCGGAGCTATGGAAAGTTCATTGGGACAGTACAGGGACTACAGAACTAATCCGGATCTTTTAATACAATGATATAGGAGGCAAATAAGTGGGCTACTTTATTATGTATTTGTGTGAAGGTATATTTAGTTCTTCTTTAAAAAAAAAAAATTCAAAGGTTTATAGATTCCTAGAGCCCTGACCATGAGACCTGTGGCATGTCCCTCAGGTTTTCAGGTCTAGTTACTCCCCTTCACACACCCATGTATTGTCTTTGATTGATTTTTTTGACTGATTTTTTTTTTTACCTTTGGGAGAGATAATGTTGTGCTAATTTACTTCAGAGGGTGCTGGCTCTCTTTCAGTCTGTGCACCCTGGCTAGTTAGGATTCTGAGAGCTGATAACGGCACAGTCACTTAAACCAACAGACACTAAACGAGCAGTGGGAAATTGCTTTGTCATTTGCCAGTATTTCCCCAGCCGACTCATTCCACAGAGACCGAATGGTTTATAACTCTACTCAGGTAATGTTTTAATCAGCTTTTTCTTTTTATATCAGTGATGAATTCTTTTGGCGGAAGCTTTAAGTCCACTTCCAGAAGGTCAATTAACCAATAAAAGGCAGAACATTGCAATGGCCTGAAGGAAAATGCATTGCCAAATGAAAAAAACAGTGCATTCATTTACTTAATTAAGCCTTGCTTCGTTTTGATGATATATCCAATTCCCACCAAGAAAAATGTCTGTGCTTGTCACTGCAACGTCCTTAAATTTTATTCACATCTGAAAACAACGGGCAGAATTTAGTAACCGTGCTGGGAAAAAAAAAGCATTTTAGTTCAATTAGAAGAAAAATTATATCTGCACGGCCTTAGCAAAAAGATCATTTAGGGCCTTATTGACTGAAGGAGGAATTGTTGCATATTGCTCTGAATTCAAATTTGATCGCCACTATTTCATGTTTGCGACTATGTTAGTCACAATCTTATGGAGCTCTTCGCATCACTTTGCGTGCATGTGCACAGGCACTTCGACTCTCTACCAAGAGGCGGAGAGTGTTGCATTCATGAATTAAACAAGGTGTAGTGCTCTGAATTCATCTTTTTAAATTGTAAGTAAACCCTGTATTTAAAGGTTGCCCCATTAAAGTATTGTAAAGTGGTAAAACGATTTATGAAATCCTCACTCACCTTTTCACTCTGCAGCACTTGTTATCCCCTCTTTAAAATATTCCTCCTTCCTGTAGTGGAGAAGGCCAAGCTCCCACCCCTCTCACATTCTCTGTCTTAAAAACCGACACTGTCTGGTCGGAATTCAATGCTGCAGGGCCTGTGCGCGTTCACATGACGAATGAGAGTTGCGTTTCTGCCTATGTAGGAATCCAATGTAGGAGGTACTGTGAAATGTATGGAACGATTATGAAAATGTATTATTCCCCCAAAATGTAAATCTCTATCTGAGCTCTCTTATTTGTGTTATTGTGCCAGCTGGCACATGATTGCACGTGCCCACAATCACGTGCACGCTCCAGCCTGCACAATAAGACACATCAGAGCTCTCTGAAATAGATTTACATTTGGGAGAATAATTCGCTTTCATTTTTACATTTTAGTTTGTGTGAGTCTCTGAATATGTGTTTATATGTGTGTTTATGTGTGTGTGTATGTGTCTATGTGTCTGTGCAGCTCCCTCATTGGAAAGCACTGTTTCACAACAGAGAGGCAAATCCCAGATTCCTTACATGGAGAAGCACTTTTCTTAATTGTATCATCACTCGGGGGCGGGGTATCTTGGCACTGTACAGGAAGTGTATGTACAGAGATTTGCTACAGGAGCAGGGCTGCTTGATTAAGAGGTGAGAACTCAAAACCCAAAATCGTTTTTACTTTTCAAGGTTTAAGTTTATGTTTATACAGTATACTGTATTTGCTGGCGTATAAGACAACTGGGCGTATAAGACAACCCCCAACTTTTCCAGTTAAAATATATAGTTTGGGATATACTTGCAGTATAAGAATACAACCTCTTCCAATGTAAATCCTGCTTAGATTTGTCAGCTCTCCCTTCCTGCACAGCCCTCCCTGTCTCCAAGATTATCAGAGCATCATCACACTGTGCTGCCCCTACAAGCT
>WMED01013513.1:0-14384 GCA_019650415.1 Pipa parva | reverse complement strand
TTGAAGAGATTTAGCTGCAAACGAACTTTTATCATTTATATTTTCAACTTTATGTTTGTTTAGGATCATGTATTTGTATTTCAGCGCCATCTAGTTTTTTCTCACATCAATTTATGAAATATGGTAACACTGTTGCACACCATTACTAAATGAAACAAAAGAATATCTTCTCACAAATACCCTCTTGTAGACAACATAACATCATGGGAGTTATAGTCTTTCTAAACAATCTAGTATGATACCACATCCTTTAATCTAAAGTATTCTGGGTGCTGCAATATCAACAAACAAGAGCTGAATGTAGAAAAATAAATGAGAATATCTGTTTTAATAGCAATGCTTATCAAGAGCTAAAATAGGTTTCAGTGTGTACATTATAATTATTTATTCATTCTTATATAGCGCTACTATTTTACACAGCGCTTTACAGAGATTCATCATTCACTTCAAATGCATTTTATGTTGATTTTCAAAGCTGCCATTTGTATTATAAATATAATAATACACTTACAATATTATAATTACATATACATTAGTAATTTATAAGGATATTAAAAGTCACCATGAGGTGCCATACCCAGTATAAGAACACTCTACTTGTTGCCTTGTTCCTCATCTCTGTCTATTAATAGCCTTACAATTACAGAAGGGGTACATTATCCTTTAAATAAATGAGAAATGATACTCAGATATTCAAACAATCAGTCAGCATAGCTTTAATTCTAAAGTTTCCCTTTATTGCAGTTGGTAATAAAACTTCTCTCTGTTCTAGGTTTAGCTATAATATGCATCTTGTACTTGAGGTTGGACGCAGGCACCTTTCTTATTTGGAAACTGATTTTCCTGTGTTATTATTATTATGCATGTTGTGCCTACCCGTTCAAGTGGACTCATTAGGCTGTTCTTGGAATTGTATACACTGTATTTATTTTCCAGCCTCTGTCTGATGTACTATTGTTCTCAGTGAATAGAAAGAGGATTGTCTCGTTCCTGGAGTTTTGACAGCATCACACCGTTGTAATGTTAAAAGACTAACTGGGATGCCTGTGCTACATTGGATAAATGGGAGCTTAATTAAAGATGATAGGGTTAACAACATTACTAACTATTACTTATCTACCGCAAGGTGTTATAATTAAAGATCAGTTAAGGATACTGTTTACTTTTTTCCCACTTTCATTTGTTAATTTTAAGTAAATTTTCTCTGTGTGAAATGCAGTCAGTATCCAAAGACAACTGTACAATGTAGCTCCCCCTGGAAATCCCCTCCCCCACAAGAAACCCAAACTCTGTGAGATGACACTTCTGTATCTACCTAGTCCTTATGTAATGTACATTTGGTGGTTATGATTTGATGGATGTCAAAATCTCATTGATAGTGATCTATGGGCACTTTTATTTCTTGCTTCACAAAGTCCATTTCATACAATTAAGGACAGAGTTGTAAAATGGCAAAAATGGTTGAAAAGTTGTAAAAAAAATGTTTTTCTTCTGTATATTTTCCTTAAAACATTACTTTTTAACTATTTTTCCTATTTAGAAATATGTTTTGCAGTGAATTTTCAATTGCACTGTCAAGTTTGTCAATTTCGTTGTAGGATTTAAGGACAAATTTTCTCCATGGCAGCAACTTCATAAAGCAACAACTTGACTTGCTGCTAGTATTTACCAGAGTAGTTACCAAAAGCATTGTTTCTATTTAATTTTACAGAAAAACTGTTTGCCTTTTCTCACATTGAATAACCAATTATTTCCTATGGGAAAGTTGTGAAGTGAAAACCTACAGTGCATATTTTGGTATAAAGAGGCAGCATTAGATCTTTAATATCAAAATATTACATATCAATCAGAATTGAAAGGTCAGCCATGCAGTTCCCAGTAGCCTCTATTCTAACTGACTAGGTCTAAACATTGATGATTTTATTGTATCTGACTATCAAGTCTATGGACTACAATCAATAAGACCACATAAAATTGTGCAGCCCTATGAGATCTTTCTGTTCTCTTTTTCTCATCTCCTGAAAGTGTGATTTGAAACCATTTTTGACATTTTATAATCTAACACATTAGTAAGTTCATTGGTGGCAGAACAACTGAATGAGTTCTTCTGCTGACACCTAAGGCATGCTTAGAAAGGGAAATGACCATACACTGGTGAAATAACTTATACTGTAGGAAACTGAGCATATGTTATATAATCCTTATCCTTTGGAGCTGACCCTTCAAGTACTTTATTATCATACTGTATCAGTTTTCCATGGATATTGAGTTACTTGCCGACTTGCTGAACACTGCAGTACTTTGAATCCTAAATCCTGGAAGAAAGCCCTTAGAGAATACTAGACAATTAATTTAGATCACAGTATATTTACAAATGAGATACAGTATCAAGAATATGAAGCTCTCAAATAATGATCTACAGTCTGTTGGGGGGACAAAAATAAATAGCCTGAATTGTATTTTTTCTTAATTTTGCATGTTTTCTCATGTTACCATTGCATCTGTCACTTTTAGCTATGTTGGTAAATTGCTTGGTGCAGAACTGCATGTAAATCAATTTCATACAGAGGGGGGTCATTTAAAGACACAATTGTCCATACTGATTAGGCCCGTTTAGCTGTCAATTTGAATTTCCCTATACTCTTTGATTAACCTGATTCATAAAGGATTAAAAAGGCTTAAAAAATGTTTCCCCATCAAACTAAATTGTTACCAATTAATATCGATCCCTTGACAGTTTCACCCTTTTCAGTGTTTTTCTGTTAGGGTCGCTTTCAGTTGCATATTCATATTGATATTCTTTTTCATTGGGAATTCATTTTTCATCATGGCTAAGTTCAGGACCAACTCCACAGGGAATAATGAGTCAGCCTGAATCAGGTGAACATTTTCCGTTAATATAATTGTCTTAGAACTGCTTAGTAAATAGGCAAAAATAGAGATATTGTTAAAAATAGGCTGTTTCTACTGCATTAACTAGTCAAAAGACATTTCAACTTTAAAAAATATCACCCCAATGTCTTTATGATCTATATATTTTTAACTATATAATGTTATTATATTATTTGACTAAATTATTATATATATATTTAAATATTAAGATAGGCCTTTTCTTCTACCATGAAGCTCTCCACTGCCGTCAACTTCCACAATATAAATTAATTCTTGAAATGGAAAATAATCACTTTCTGTGCCACAATTGTATATTATTTTATCTCTCGTTGCAAACTGGCATTAACAGAAAAAATTTCATTTGGGCAAAGTATTAAAAAGGAAGAGTAATGAGTCTAAATTTACTCGGGAATAGCTTGGTCACACACAAATTAAGCCAGTTCCACAGTTCAGTGAGCAATGATTTTATTATCATAAGAAAACAGTGCATAGTATGTTTATATCAAGCAAAGTCTATGCTTTAAATACAGCAGCCAACATGTCATTAGAGCTGAATAGGGTTTAAATATCTTTTATAAATAAATAGCAATATCAGGGGCTTATTCATTAAAGCACAAATTCGACTGTTGAAGTGCATTCTTGTAACTTCAGGTCACTATGCTCCAATAGTTAGGACATTGCTACTCTTTATTCACTAAGACTACCCAAAACCC
The DNA here is from genome assembly GCA_019650415.1 of Pipa parva. Classification (NCBI taxonomy): domain Eukaryota; kingdom Metazoa; phylum Chordata; class Amphibia; order Anura; family Pipidae; genus Pipa; species Pipa parva. The sequence goes on along the minus strand of WMED01013513.1, from coordinate 10,779 downwards.
AGGGGAACTACTAGGAATCCAGTCTCAGCATGTGTTTCTGCCTATAGCAGCCACCTTTGGCTTCAGAAAGAGCCCTCTGCTACCCTGGTGCCAACATGTCTTAAAGGCACAAGATTCCCAATGGTTTCACAAGGGTGAGTAAGGGTGCCATACATTACACTGTGGAAGTGAGAAGCAAAAAGTTGCCGTACAAGCCGGGTTGGTAACAAATTGGAGAACACAGGATCAGAATCAGGAGGCAAGAGTCAAAAATAGGCCAGGAGTCAGGAACCAGGAAGTCAGAGCCAGGGGCAAATTCCATGCTGAACTCAGTCCCCAGTTCTGTAATAAAGCAATACTAGCTAATATACTGCCCTATAGCATTGTGTATAAATGGTGAGCTAAATTCAAATGCTGACAGGAATATCAAATACCAGCCAGCATATGACTAGCCAAAGTAGTCCCAGAGGACTCAGGCAGTTCAGAGAGCAGAGGACTCAGGACTGACCCCTTAACTCTCTGACCCAGAATTGATGTACTGCATTGATGTGAAGAGATCATCCAGCTGCATGGTAATCCCCCTGCCTGGCTGAAAGGGTCTGTTTAACTAGTCACAGATTGGCTGGAATTAAAATTGCACCTACCATGTGATTTTCACTATCCTTTAAACATTTTTAGTGTTTTCTATTTATTAAACAAATGTGAAATCAGCTTAGAGAACAATACTTTCTTGTATTGACAGAAAAACAGCAGTTCAAGTAAGGGGTCTAGCCCAGTGGTCGGAAAACTGCGGCTCGAAAGCTGCATGTGGCTCTCCGGCTGTATTGTTCCGGATCTGTGATGGAACGTCAGAAGGTAATGTGATTGGGAACATATGCGCTCCTCTCCATTTATGGCTCCAGAAACATTTTTCACCAGTGGAGGAGGGAGAGAAATGGCTCTCTCCTCTGCAAAGATTGCCGACCCCTGGCCTAGCCAATCAGCTTATTGCCAAATTTTAAATAGGGCAGAATGCATTAAAACAATATTTTACCCTAGATGGGCTGTAAATGCACTCATTAAACTAACATTTTGCAAACAAATGCAAAGAAACTCTAATAAAATAAAGCTTTTTTTAAAAAAAATATATAAATACTGTATACTTTGGGGGTAATTCAGCAATGTGCGAAGTGAGCTACAGATCCTTCACATCACTTTGCACATGCTGTTATGCGCTCTCTGATGTCTTGCACACAGACATCAGCGAACACTTTAAAGGGATTCCAGTCTCGGCGAGACCACTCGAGTTGCCTCACCGAGACTGGAATTCCTTTAATGCGTTCACTGATGTCCGCGTGCAGGACATCAGCGAGCGCATAACAGCATGTGCGAATTGATGCGAAGGATCCTCTCTTTGTACACTGTAGCAAGGATTGAACTAATGTCCTCTCAGGAAAACTAAATCCAGAATATATGTTTAACCCCTTCCCTGCCAGAGTATGACTAATAATGCCTTATCTGTGGTACAATATAAATTCAATATTTTCTAACTAATGCAGCAGACAAAGACTTATTGACCATGATTTCAAAGAGAAGAAAAATCAACATAAAAGAGCTCCCTTTCATTGATCAAACTGAATGTATCTGATGAAAACATACAGTCACACACTCACAGTAAATTATCCTGTCTCTGCCTCACACAAATGACTGCCTGGCTGCCTCTGTCCCCCTATCAGTTGCCCATGCTTAACTTTCCCTTTACCTTACATCCAGAATCCTCCTCTTTGCTCCTTGTTTAGTCCCTTTGACTCATTCTACTGTCATAGCACGTGACTCAACTCAGCCAATGAAAAAGTTCAGCACATTGGTCATTACAAATTGGTCTACAGGACAGGGACCTCCAACCTCAACTGCAACCTGACACTTAAAGTGCAAACTTACCTGGCAATCCTTTGATTCACTTCGCAGAGATTGGTATGAGCTCCCTACTCTCCTGCACGTGGAGATCAGCGAACACTTTAAAGGTATTCCAGTCTCGCGAGGCGACTCGAGTGGTCGCGAGGTGAGCCGAAGTACCTTTAAAGCGTTCGCTGATCTCCACGTGCAGGAGAGTAGGGAGCTCATACCAGTCTCGGCGAAGTGAATCGAAGGATCACAAGGTAAGTTCGCACTTTCCTGAATTACCCCCTTAAAGTGATGTATCCTTGTGATATTATACTGGTATTGTTTAATGCACTTTTCCCATGTCTGTATTATATTTGTATTACTGAATTGTACAGCACTGCATAAATTTGTGGTGCTTTATAAATACAATTATACATACACACATTTATAATTGTTATAATGTGCAATTACTCTCTTGCAGCAATACTTCTGACCAAAATTCTGCAAACTGCATTCTTTTATTAATATATACATTTTTAGTATGTTAACAATAACATAGAAAAGATATGTTATAACCTCATTGTCTCCTCTAAACCATGTGAAGATTTCACACTTTGCTACTATACACCTATTCATGATGATCATTGTTTGTAACTTTACAGGGTCTTTATACTAAGACATATTTGTTTTTATTATGGACATCATTTTGGGAGAGGTGCTATTGTATCTTAAGGGGGAATTCACGATACTCCGAAGTGAGGTGCGGAGTGTTCACCTCACTTCGGATTGATTGAGATGCCCTCGCTGTTGTCCTGCATGCGGACATCAGCGAGCGCATTAAAGGGACTCCAGTCTCGGCAAGGCAACTCTTTTGGTCTCGCCGAGACTGGAATCAATTTAATGCGCTCACTGAAGTCTGCGTGCAGGACATCAGCGAGCGCAGATCAGTCTGTCCGAAGTGAGGCGAACACTCCGCACCTCACTTCGGAGTATCGTGAATCCCCCCCTTAATGTCTTACCATAAGGATTCAGGTCCTGGGATAGGATGCACGTTAATTTTTTCAAATCTGTAAGATATAGAGATGATTGAAAAGGGAATGTCTTGTCCATATCTGAACTGCAGATCTAAAGATATCTGTATAATTACAGTTCAAACTGGTGCATCACAAATCATCAAGTAATCTCTTGTAGCCTCATAAAGAACCATTTGATTCTCTAAACAGTGTAATTGCTTAGTGCTTATTAAATTGTGTTCTCATCACAATTCAATAAGTATCACGCAAGCAGCATTTAAATGTGTTATGTAGAAATGGGGCCAATGTTCATTCAGCCCCATTGCTATATAACACATGCAAATGATGCCTATTTGGTGCTTATTGAATTGTGATTAGGCCTTTTTTAATTGTATTTAAAATGACTACATATTAAAGAACATCATTTAATTAAACCTAACTTAAAAAAATATCTCAACCATTTCACTTTTTAAGGGAAATGATCCTCTTTCTATCAGGATTCCTGTACAAATCAAACACACCTAAAATATCCTTCAAATCTATTTAATTTCCAATGAAATGGCCAAAATGTCTGCAAACACACTATTTTTAACAGCATGGAAAATTATTTGCATTCCTGACTGTCAGTTTTGTTGCACCATATTGGCAAAGCTATGTGATCAAATTATGTATCAATCAGTTCCAAGTATAGCTTTATCCCTTTCTGAAAGAGATTACAGTGCTACGGATGAACAGTCCAAGAGATCAGCATAAACAAATATTTCCATACTGGGTTTTATATAGCAAAGCTCATTCCAAATGCTATCAATGTTCAGTAATTTCAAGTTACTATGCCTGCATTACATCATTAAATGAAGCAGTTATCTCCACAGTGTAAAAATCTGGGCTAGTAAAATTCAAATCATGTCCATTCTGAGTGTACTTTCTGTTAATGAGCTGATAATTGTCCCAGTATTCTCATACAGTGCAGTAAGGATGCATATGCAAAGTTTTCTTTATATGTGAGGCCTTCAGAAACCTGAATAGTGTACTTTTCTAAAATTAGTCTGGTCTTTAATGTTCCAGTTACTACAATGTCAACCTTGTTCTGAATATCATAACTTCATCATCTTCCTGATGAAAATCCTTACCTCAAAACAGCACAATGAGAGTGCCTCTAGAGATACAAAATAGCCCCGAGTTTTTTCCTCTGTCCTTTAGCTGCTTTGGCAAGATACCAGTAATGAAAGACATTTATTCCTTTAAAATATACAAATATGATGATTTATACATTCAGTCAAGGCCAACTTTCCGTCATTGTATGGATCATCATTTCCCACACTTTCCTATCTTTGACCACTTCTATCAGTTTTTTCATGGGCATATTTGTGTCAGCCTTGATTGTGTCTATCCAGCATGTTCTTTGGTGTCCTCTTCTTCTCATACCACTGACTATGCTGAGCATTAATGTTGTTCCCAGAAAATTAGCTCACATGATTTGTCCAAAGTATGAGAGCTGTTACTTGGTGATTTTACCCTCTATGATACTTTTGGTTTGGCACGTTCTAGGATTGTCTTGTTTGTGACCATTGATGTCCTTGGTATGTGCATCATTTATCTCCAACACCATAGTTCAAAGGAGTTGATTATTATTTCTATCTGCCATCTTGAGTATCCAGCTTTTATATGCATATGTGGAGATTGGGAAAATGAAATGGAGCAACTCACATGATTGCATTGACCATATGGATCTTTATTGCAATGCTAATATCTTAGCTTTTCCATATATTTTCCATTCCTTGCATTGTACTGTGGCCAAGTACAATTCTTCTTCTGATTTCTGCCCCTGATTCAACGCTGAATCGAACTTGGATCCGAGGAAGAGGAAATATTTGACTAATTCAATTTTTTCATTGTTGATTGTTAAGTGGACTGTACCATTGCTTGCTGTCATCATTACCTTTGTTTTCTTGATGTTAAGTCCCATGTGCTCACTTTCTTTGACTTTTTAAACCAAATATTCCAAGTCCTTTTCACTTTCCACAAGCAAAGTAGTATCGTTGGCATATCGGAGGTTGTTTATGTTTCTACCACTGATTTTCACTCTGATTGGTGAAATTTCCAGATTGCATCATCTCATATTAATTTCAGCATACAGATTGAACAGGGATAGTGATAGATTGCAGCCTTGTTGAATACCTTTCTGGATCTTAAACCAGTCCATGTTTCTGACTGTGGCTTCTTGATTAACATAGAGTGATCTTCACAGTTCTTCCAGATGCTGTTTGATGCCCATTTGCTTCAGACATTCTCATAGCTTGTTGTGTTCAATGCAGTCAAATGCTTTGTTGCAGTCAATGAAGCATAAATATACTTCCTTTTGATATTTGTGCATCTTCACCATGATCCACTGCAGGTTTGCAATTTGATCTCTGGTTCCGCTACCTTTTCAAAATCCTGCTTGGACATCGGGGAGCTCTCTTTTGATAATTGATGCTATGCGTTTTTGAATAATTTTCACCATGATTTTGCTTGCATGTGATAGGAGTGTGATAGTCTGATAATTGCAGCATTTTTGAATATCACCCTTTTTTGTAAAGAGGGACAAAGACTAATCTTGTTCAATCTCTGGGCCATGATTTGGTTTTCCATATCTGCTGGCAGAGCTCTGTTAGCATTGTGATGGGCATTGGCTTCAGTAATTTGACTGGTATACATTCGATGCCAGGGGCTATCCTGTTTGGTAGTTGTTTCAGAGCCAAGCAACCTCTTCCTCCAGAATGTCTGGTTCTTCCTGGATTGGGTCTTCCTGGTTAGCTGATTGATTTATTTGTTTATTTTCAGAATGTTCTACTGTGTATTCTTGCCACCTTTGTTTAATTTGGTCTTCACTCTGCAGTACTTTGCCATTCCAATCTTTAATTTGTTGCTGCTTTGCAGGGTGTGAATGGTGCCCTTGTTTACTTCACATAGGTGAAGAGCTCACGGGTGTGACCTTGCTTGCTTGCATCTTCCAGTTTTTTGCACCGTTCATTCCAGTAATGCTCCTTATCTCACCTTAATTATCTCTGAAATTCCTCATTTAGGAATCTGAACTTGTTGCTCTTGACAGCGGCTTTTTCTGCTGTTCTTTTGTTGGTGATTTTGATTGTCGCATCCGAGAGCCACTGTGATCTTTTTGCTGTCTTTTTGTATAGGATGCATTGTTATGCTATGTCCATTATGATCAATCTAAATCTTCCCATAATTCCACTGGGGCTTTTTCTGTCATGTTGAATGGCTCAAATCTATTTTTTACCTCAACTGCATATTATAGTGGGATGTTACTGGTGTCAAAATGTTGTGTTGCCGATGGTCTTTTCATGAAAAGGAGTTTGACCTTTGCAGCAAGTAGTTGATGGTCAGAACTACAATCGGCACCTGGTAACGCTCTGAATGCTTGTAATGAGCTATTCCAAAATTGTTGATTAAGGAAGTAATCAATCTGGTTTTTATGCTGTCCATTAGGAGCTGTCCATGTGTATTATCGGTGTTTTGTCTGTTCAAACTATGTATTCATTATCACTATCAGTAATCAATTTTCTTGACAACACTGGACCAAACGTTCAACTACTTCATTTCATTCTGCTAATCTAAATTTGCTATGACTGGTGGCTCTTCTCTAGCACTTACTTTAGTGTTGAAATCCCCAGCAATAAAGAGGAGGTCCTTGCTGGGGGCTTTATCAATTTCCTGTTGGAGGTCTGCATAAAATTTTTTGATGTCCTCTTCTTTTGCATTGGTGGTGAGTGCATATACAAGTTTTATCTGCATTCTTAGCATTGTCAGTATGTTCTGTCATTGCTCATTGCATGTCTAGCTTATTGTGTCCAGCTAATGAACTTTTCTTATACATTATCCTGTTCCTGTAATTGTTTTGACCTTCAGCTATTTTTCTTATTTTTCTGGCTGTTAAAGGGCTACTATTGCACAAAAATTAAAATTTCATTTCTATACAGTGCTTGTATACATTTTACCGCTGAATTTGAAGTTCTGATTTTATATTGATTTAGTGTGTATATTTGTTGTTCTCATTTAAACCATCTTTTATTAATGGTGCTTGGTTGGGCTCTTCATCAGTAGATATTATCTATGTTATCTAAACTTTGCTTAACAGAGAATAGACACCTGCAACCATGAAAGTGGAAAAACTGACACAATGCAATATAAATAATGAACATACATAACAGATAATAATTTTTACAAATATGGTGAAGGAATAACTACATTATCAGTTTAGCACGAAAAAAATCTTAGTGCTGAAATAGGAAGTAGTAGTAAGTGGGATTAAAGTTGTAGATTACTGTGAAGTAAAGTCAATGAATAGGCAAGTAAAAACAGAAAGACAAAAAAGTTTTAAATGTGTAGAACCTAGAAGGACCTTGCATGTATTACCCTTACAGTAATATTTTTGTCTTGTAGCATCGTAATTGAGGTTAGGAAAGATGCAGTTGAAGATGATGTAGTAAATTAAACAGAAATTTTTCAGTCATTAAATGCTGAGTACGACAGACAGATTAGAATATAGTCTAACACAGGCTTTCTATGAAACTTAAGTTCTCAATTCTGTAAGTATGTAATTTAATTTATATGTTCCTACACTATGTAAACACAACCTTAAAAAATGTTAATGTTACAGAAATAAAAGTGTAGACAGAGAGTTCAGTATAAGACAAAGCTGAACCTATAAGAACATGCACACGATAATGTGTCCAAGATTACAAAATTCTTTAATCAATAAGGAAAACATAAATCAAAAAGCTTGATACAAAAAGTAAAGTGCAAACACCAATTAAAAAGCTGTTTTCAGCTCAAATCCAACCAGCATGGCACTGCCTAAAATACTCCCTAGATACATGATGCTCAATAATATCTAAGTATGTATAAGGCCTGTGTGCTGAAAAAATGTATATATATATACCATTAAACATTTCCCTTAAGTATATAGCTGAAGGTACCAATATCTCCAATAAAATGGTCAGGCATGTCAAAAAGCCTGTGTACTGGAAACATATAGGTTTTAATGGCATTGTGCACCTCCTGATAATGTGTAACTGGGAGTATAAATGTCTCTAACAAAGAGAAGTAAATGGATACTGGCCTGTAATGGAGTAGGAGTGGAAGGCTGTGCGGGCGGATGCATTTAGCTTCTAGACAATCCGGAGCTTCCTCATGCGCTGATTTTTCGATCGGATTTTTAGATGAAAAGTTAGCCATACTTTACGTTAGTAGTATGGCTACCTTTTCAGTGAAAAATCTGACTGAAAAACTTGATCAAAAAGTTTCTATCGGTAAATATCGATTTAAAAAAAATTGATCGATATTTGCTGAACAGAAACAGCTGAGAAACAGCCGAGAACTTGAAATTACGAAATCGTGTCTGTTCAAGTTTTTTTGAGTAAGTCATGCGGAGTGAGGAGAATTCCTCCAGTGAACGGCAGTGACGTCAGTCTCATCACATCCCACTAACTATATATAAGTGAAAAATATTTATTTTTAAATGTCACCTTATACGTAGTTTATGTTTAATAGCAGACTAATTAAGTCATAGTCGCCATTGTTACTTTTGAATGAAATATTGCCTTACACAATACTGGAGCTCTGCCATCAAACCCCTCAATTTTCCACTCTTTTGTGGCGAAGGCAAACAGGTGAATTTGGAGCAGTGTGCACTGCAGAATCCACTCCTTTGACAGACTCGGTTGCATGCTGCATTACCTGTGCACACGCAAATTGATGAGAAGAGCTCTGTAATTCTGAGACTGAAGTAAGCATCAGAATTGGTCACAAATTTGTCACATCACAGAGACTGTTGAATAAGCAGAGTTGGAGAAGTTGTGAATGGACGTAAATACGGGCATATATGCGACTGTTTGGGCTATGTTGAATAACCCCCAAAGTGTTTGTACACTCACATGACAGAAAATATAATGATAGAGTGGCAACATAAACTATGAGTACTGTTGCATAGGAATGTAAATAATCCTTGTTACAACAGGGCCGGTTTTACCGCTGGGCGATGTGGGCGACTGCCCAGGGCGCAATCTATTTGAGGGGTGCTGTTGCCCACATCGCCCATAGCTAAACTCACCTCCTCCAGCGTTCCAGCGATTCACCTCCTCTAAACGCTTCTACACAATGAGGAAAGTTGAATGCGATGGCGCTCTTTAGATCCTTCGGGTCTTTCTGGCTGTATTCAGCAGCTGCTGGCAAGACCCGAAGGATCTAAGGAGCGCCGTTGCATTCAATGTACCTCATTGTGTAGAAGCGCTTAGAGGAGGTGCAACGCCGGAGGATGTGAGTGGGGAGCGCGGGGCAGGGGGGTGGCGCGGGGCAGGGGGGAGCATGGGGGGAGGTCAAGAGGCCTTTCGCCCAGGGCGTCAATAGGGCCAGAACCGCCCATGTCTTACAATGTAGGTGAGAATAGTGATGGACAAAAAGGTGTTGGTGACAATAGTGATGATCAAAATGTAATAAACTGGTGACAACATCCTTCCTTATAATAAACCCTGCCTATTCATAATATTTTGTCTTTACTATAAGAAACTATGCCTGTGCCTGACAACTCATTGTATAGCATCTGCTACTGTTTTCTTCTTTGCCAAGTGGAAGCACTGGTTAATGAATAAGGAGTAGCACATTTAAAACTGTCAGAGCATAGTGACACAAAGTACATGAATTTGAAACACCTGAGATTTAACACTTTCATGAATAGGCCTTTTTAATGTGCCGATCAGATCATTACTTTAACAAGATTTCATTTTCAAATGCATCCTGCAGGACAATGAAAATACAGCTACACAGCTCCAATTCAATACTCAGCTGCACCTGGTTAAAGGGACGATATGATTAGCTTATTTCTTAGGAATTTTTCAAAGTGATGAGAACTAATAGATAGTATTACACTTAAAAAAAAAAGGTGCAAGATTGTACAGTATGCAGCCCACGATAAGATTTGTTTCATAAGTCTCTATTTTAAAGGTTTTATGCATGAGGTATGCAACTGAACTGATTACCATGCAACTAAAAGGGATGTTTTGGTAACTCTATACCTTTAACGTCAATATCTCTAAAACTGAAATTGTTGAGAAGTTAAAAAGAAACTGCTCTGCTTCTCTCTTCCTGATCCCAGTGAAGAACTGGGAATGCTGAATTTGGTAATATGTATAATACTAGAAAGGGTACAGGGTCTGTGCTTATATCATAGACAGAGAAAGTCAGGAAAGATCCTGAATGAGGGCATATAATGAACACTCACACCTTAAAACCATATCTTTTATTAGTGTAGTTGATTTAATTCACAAAGTTATCATAAATGAAAAGTAATGTAATTTTAATTTCATGTTCATGGAATTAATTAATGATATTAATTGCATACATACTGCATTTGCCAGTATTATTAACTCTTTTTTTCCTCTCCCGCACAGGTTGAATTCATTTTATATAAATCCGTGGTGGCAATTAAGTTAAGCCTTTGTGCCTATGACATTTGGTTGATTTATATTAAGACTTCTACCCACATGGTCATCAATTGTATTTAATTTAACAACGTTACATATGCTTACTGTTTGGTTATTTATGGAATAAAGGGTCAATTGGTCTCCAAGTACAGCTGAGCTAAGCGACCTATGCAATAATCATGGGCTCGCCAATATTGTTAACCCTTTCCTGACCTCTTTTTTGAAATACAGTAGGACGTGCTAAGGTTTGGAATTAAAATTTCCTTACTTTTCACTTATACTAACTTTGTGATTTTAATATCTCTAAAATATCCATACTGCAAAGCGAGCTGATAATAAATTAGTTCAGCTGTGCATTGCAGGGCTGTGGAGAATCTAGTTCAGTGTTTAATATCTACAAACCCCAAAATCAGAAAAGTTGGCACGTTGTGTAAATCGTAAATAAA
>WMED01013512.1:0-11821 GCA_019650415.1 Pipa parva | reverse complement strand
TCGTTATAGGAAATGTTTTCAGACTGCGCATTTTTACGTGGAAGATAGCAGTTCCCCGCGAGTTATTCCAAATGAGAGCATTCCGATTATTCCCATTCCAGGTAAGCCTTTGCAATGCCTACAATTTCTATGTTATGTTGCTGACTTTATGGAGGAATTGTCTGGGACCAATCTCAGTCCTCCTTGCAGATAGGGGGAGCTGTATTGCAGCTATGGGATTATGGTCTATAATTACTGAGTGGGGTGGTAATAAGTATATATGGTAGTCATTTTTATTATTACTATTCAGATCATCCTAAATAATCCATGTAGAAAAGATTCCATTTTGCATCTCTGACCCTGCCCACTTCATTAAGATTCATTCAGATTACTCGCATCTGATCGGACTTTGCAATGTATCTGACCAATCAACTGCAAGTGCACTGAACATTCTAATTAGTACGGTTGATGATAAACTAGGAAGTGTCACAGTAATTCCTTACAAGCACAGAACTGTACAGCAATTATCCGCCCCTGACCCCCACCTCCCGCAGTTCTGCCCACTCCCTCAAATTATAGACACTTGCCGAGATCTGAGGGGCACAAAATGGCCAATGAACAAAAGGCATCCCATACAAAACTAGGCAAATGCCAATTTCACATCTTCAGCTAAATCCCATTAGCAGTTAAGAACAGTTATTCCTGCACCACATGTGGTAAAATGTTCATCTTTAAAGTTGTATTCTTGATTGCATTGCTTTGCGTTGTTTTGGTCTTTGCTGAGTACAGCCATCTTTTACCTGTTGAATTATCAGATCTCCCCCCCCCCCCCCCCCCCCCCCCACCTCAAACCCACCAAATCCTATTGTTTTGAATTTTTAATACAATTTCAGGAAGTGCCCCAGAAAACCAAACAATAAAAGTTCATGTATTTTATTTATTTATTTTTAAAACTTGCCAATGTTCTGAAAAGGGACGTATGTTCTTGGTCTTTTCCTGCTAATTACAATAATTGGTTTTACCTTTCTGGGGGAGGCTTCAGTTAAAGTTATTGCGTTTTGAAAGGTTTTGATCATTTTTTTGAAGTATCACTTAATAACCGTTTAGTCTGATGAGAAAAATGTGTGAATTAATTTGTCTCCAGGAATGGCAGAACACTTGTATTAAATTCATAGGAACAACGCAATTTCTCTTTTATTTATGGTTTTTTTTTAAAGGTGATACACTGCATTTCATTTAAGCACTCTTTGTTTTGAACTATATATTTAAAGGAGAACTTCTTACTACTCTTGTTGTAATTCTTTGGGGGGGTTGCGGGGTTAAAATATTTACCTATGCCTGTCTCTTCTCCTGCTTCATGCTACAGGTGATCATCGTTTCTTCAGTTACAGCATCACAATCTCCTTCAGGTTCACGCCTTCCTCTTCAACATCACTGGTGTGAGCAAGCCCAGAAGCAGTATTAGGTCAGAATTCTGCTTCTGCGCTTGTTTGCATCAGCAATGAAGAAGAAGAAGAGGCAGCTGAAGTGAAAGGGGCTCACGGTGTTGGAATTGAAGAACTGAAGATCAGCTGTAACACAAAGCAGGAGGCGCCGCTGGAGAAAAGATAGGCTTTAGTAAGTAAATTATGTCCACCCCAGAATAATCAGCCCTGTTCTAATTTATACAGTTTAGTTCTCCTTTAAATATGTGTTTAGCATTCACAACAACCAACCCACTCTATTGTATTACTGCAGATTCCAAGTCCCTTAGTAACCACTCATTTCTTGCCAGTGGGCTGCAACTCATTGCTTGCCTTGTTATAAAACAAGGCTGGAAAAGACAACTGTTTAATTAAAAAAAATGATGTCTTCCCAAGGTAACTGACTAAATAAATAACAAACACACATATTTATTTTTATATAGTAGTAGTCATTGAGCTGTAAAAACACGTCTAAACCTTACAGTATTCCCAACCCTGATTACAGTCCAAAAGTCAGGGAAAAAATTTGTACCTGGGGGCTGTAGGAAGGTGGGCAATTAGTCGTCCAGGCCTATAATCAGGTAATTGGGTTTCCTCTGTATCATCTTTCATACCTGTATATAACCACCATTTGCATTACTATCCTTCTGTTGTATGGCGTGATATGTATACACCCCACCCCTTTGTTGAATAAATTAATTGCAGACGCTTGGACAAAGTCTTTGGGAGAGGGTATACTTCAACTATTCTACCCTGGAAATTAAAAAAAACCTTGCCTCCCTTCAAACATATTCGATAGGAATTTTATTTAGAGAATAAGCCCACCAGCAGTTCTTTTGTAATGTCTCAATGACCAAAACTTTAGACTTATTTCTGCCAGTACAGGGAAAAGGCGTCTGTTTCCTTTATTCAATATCTCCCTTTTAAGACAGACGTATTTCTAAACAACTAACATAACTGGTAGACAAGTGGAAGACTCTCACTTTGTGGTTTACGACGCTGTTTTGTCTTGTCCCCAAAACTGTGGACAGGTTGGAGGTTATTGGATAACTGCTGTTTGAAAGCATGGAGTAAATCCCATTGACAGGTTTCAGCTTACGAAAACTAAAACTTCCATTTGAAATTTTGGACAAATTATTTGGAGAACTTTAACAAAGTTTATTATTTGAAGGGGAACTCGAATTGCTTGTGTTTCAGCTTTATTCACCCCTGCGTGACAACAGGAAGTTGTATTTTTCTATGTCATCTTCACTTCCTGTCAGTTAACACAGGATGTGATGAAGTTAGAAGACCGGCGCCTAGTACTGCTAGACTCATTTGGTCATTAATTTTATATTCAGAGCATTAATTAACTTTCTTTTAATGGTTATCTGTCCAGAGATGCCATAGGGCAAGAAGTCTTGTATGCACCATGCATTGAGTAACATGCTGCCTTCCCAGCATTCCCTCTCAGCATTGGATTGGTGGCAATTGCTAATAGCTAAAGCATTTCAATCCCATTTCTGTCCTTCACTATATATAAGGCTGCCTGTGTCAGTGGCTTCACTAGGCTTCTCGTAATGACTACAACATAGGAAGCAATTTGTATGTTTTTCTTGGATGCTTGCTGCTACCTGTCCTGTGGAGTCTTAATCACAAAGACTAAATTGCCAATATATGCTCAAAATCAGATGCTCTGCCAATTACGTCTTGCCTCTTGCTCTCCCAACAAAGTTGATTTGAAGCTCTAATTAAAATTCTTGCTGCTGTAGCCATTGACTTGTCTGATCACACTAGTATTGATTCACAACTCCCTCTCATCTTTTGTCTACCTAATCATACCTTAGGAGGCCCCAGCATTCTTGAATATATAATCTTAAAGAGAGAGAAAACCTAAATCAACTTTTACAATAAAAATAAAAGAATAAAGAATTATTATCCCTCTATAATGGTAAGAGCAGCTTTTATCTCTCGATGAAGAACGCTCTTACCTATTCAATTGTTTGCTTTGTCAGTGCAATAAGGGCAAGATTCATGCATATGTTTTGTATTAATGCTGTTAATAATGTCAAAACTGCCACTTCATTAGTGGGAATTAATATTTGATGAAGTCTAACTATTGCTGCTGTGTTAGGGGGAAGGATCAAGCTCATTTGCTTTGCATCTCATGACTTATTTAAAGTGATTGGTAGCATAAATGCATATTCTGCGCTGCGCCTATTACCCGCCAATCTGCGAATGTATGTCGCCATTCTCATTTAGCTTGAGCTGCTTGTGGCAGAGATCTCTCACCAGGTCGCTGGCATTTAAATAGCGATTCATTTGAGCGTTAACAAATTTTCTTTTATTTGAGGTGTTTTGAGCAGCACCCACCCTATCTCAATGTAATAATAAATGAATTAATTAATCGTCTTACTGCTTAATATATCTCACACTTTACTGGTACCATTGTAACAAAATAATTGGTGTTATTCAGTTTGTCTGTTAGTGGTTTTAACGTTCTGGATGATCAAATGATCGCAATGTTAATGTTATAGATGATCAAGGTATATCAAACAAACCGGTGTATAGCGCACTCCAGTATTATCAAATTTAGGGTACAACTGTAGGCTTCCTCATTTTATCCCACAATGAAGAACGCAAATACCACATTCTGTGTGTAATTCACATTTAGGTAACAACAAAGAAAGAAAATTGCTGTTTGGATTGGTTTGGCAATTACTTCGAGGCAGTCTTAAAAATGTCTCCTTTTAAGTTGAATTCCCGATTTTTGATTGGTTTGTGTTGTCTCTCCCTCTCTTTTTATCTATCTTTATTAGTTGCAGTGAAATCAAATTCTCTGGGGCACTTCATGAATATCTATTATGTAAAGTTCCATGCAGGGGTTTCATTATTTTAGAACATAGATACCTTCAACTTCAGTAGATACCTTCAACAGAAACAAACTCAAAATAATACAAACAGATAATTCAGTTTCAGAGACAACATCTTTACCATGACTGTGTAAGGAATTACTGCCAACCAATCCCATAAGATTATATTTTTTTGTATTTCTGTTGCTAATGGTCCTTTGCAAAAAAAAAAAATAGAATCATTTTCTTAAGAAAGGTTTGGACTTTGTATTTCAGGCCAAGGTGAGATATATCCAAAAATTTGGATCCTTCTGTAATCCAAAACGAGACCCCAACACTGCAGAACAACAGTGCTAAAACCACTGGGTCTAGACACTGCCCTATTCTATTACGTCATCCAACAGCTATATTTTAGTAAGGTTATCTAGAGCAAATTGTACTGGTTTAGCTCATTAGTAAGGCCGTGTGTTACTCGGAGCATTTAATCTGATTAGTAGCAGTTCTGGGTTATGAAATACCATGAGGAAACTTTGTCCTGGATCTGTAACCCATAACAACCAATTAGCAGTTGGCTTTTTAATGGTTTGAAGCATGTAGAATCATTATTAAAAGCATCTGGTTGGTCACTGAATTAAAGCTAACTTGGCTTGTGCTGATACATGATATGCCCTTCTATATACTCCTGGGTGCAGTTTTTCATTCACCTCTGTCTATCTCCTGGTACCCTACTGTATCAATTTATTCCCACAGTATAATCAAAGGATTTCTATGGACCCCGGTACAGAAAGAATTTTCTCCCACCTCTTGCCTGACCTATTAAGCTAACTGATCGCTTCCCTTTGTAATATAATAAATATCCGTGGCCCTGTACACAGAGAGAGAGAGAGGGGACGTGATTTATGCAGATTCTTTTATTATCCTGTTCAGAATACTGTCATGGGAACCCAATGATAGATAACTAGGTACAGTAGTCTCCGAGCAGGCAGAGTTTAAATGATTGGATATTATTATATCCAAAGTGCAAGAGAGATTATGTTTTACAGATACTGAGTACTTTTATGTGAGATGTATTATGTATAATGCATTCAAACAAAGCCATTTAAATGAGGCACAATGTGTATAACCTCTTCTTCTAGTCTTTTCCTTCAATATCCTTGGATCCAAAGCTTTGTACCCCTAGCTGCCCAGCAAATATACTGACTATCTTCAAAATTTTGAATACAGTTACTCTTTACCATCAGGGAAACAAATAAACTGCAGCAGGCCAAAGAAGGACTCTAGTCAAACCCAAACAAGGACCATAGTAACTGAATCATAGTTGCCTTTCATGGACAATATTCCCCTATACTAATGAATAGCAACACAATTGTTGCTATGGACTGCAATACTCTGTAAAGATTTACATTTCTGATGAATAAGGGGTGTGGAGGAGAATCCTGTTAGGGACTCTGTGTTGTGTCCAAAGGGCTTCCATCTTGCACTCACCACAAATTTGCAAAGCTCTAAATGTAGAAGGCATGCAGGAGTTAATCACCAATTTATTTATTCTGCTATGACATGCTTTGGGCAGGACGCCATGTTCTTCAATTGATGTTGTCTGGTTTTGTCAGTTTTAAACAAGGACTTCTCCAAGGTTGTCCATAAATCTTCATTGGTCTACTGAGGCAAACTCTGAGGACATGACTGAGCAGATCGACATACCAGTAGGAGAAATGATCAGTTTTTCTTATTGTCCATGTGTCTTTTATTAAACGATCCAATTAAGAACACTTAGCACCATGACTATACAGTCCAGCGAGCCAATAAGTGTCAAGCATGTTCCTAGCAGAAAGTAACCACTGAGGTTGCTTATCCAATCAGATTGTTTGGTTTTTGACAGTCAGTCCAGATGCTTGAAGAATGTTGGCTTAACAAGCGTATACCTTAAATGAACTTCACAAAGTTTCAAGATTTGAGATAAACTGTCTACTTTCACAAAGTCACAGCTTTCACATACAAACTAAGATTTGTCCAGTAGATTCTTTCTGCAGGTAATTTTATGCCACTCACGTTCTACTGACAGAGGTAGTATTATGTCTGCTCTGTCTCCTTACCTTTCCAGTCTAGTGTTTTCTCTTCATGGCTAAACGAAAATGGAGCCTAGCTCTGATTAAAAGTCGGACCTTGAAAAGTATTAGGTCAAAAAAAATAGAAAAACCTGATCCAATTTTCTTTGGTTTCAGTGTGTTTCCCATTACTGACCTTCACCTGTTTTCAACGAATCCTGATAATGCAGAATTTTCTCTCTCTGCTCTGCTCTACTCTACAGTTGTACCTCTTGAAGGTGGGAAAGCCTTTTAGTTTCCTAAGCCCGTTTCCAAATGAAGTTTTAATAGAAACACCCAGCACTTGCAATTACTTTAGAAGGCATGACAAGTGGTTTTATTCTGTACCGCGCGTATTGCTGTAAGACATCTGCTATCGCATTGTGTACAATTCCATTCTAGAATTCTCATTTCATTCCAATATACAGACCTAGACTTGTAAGCTCGGGAATACGATTTGTGGAGGTAACTTGTCTTGTATTAAAAAAAAAAAAATTACTTGGAAATCTACTAAAGTTGGGGACAATTCCATGTTCTTGTTGGAAGATTTTGAAAATTCTGCCTGAATTTAACCTCAGAGCCTGACAATAAAGGTGATGCCTGGATATTTTCACCCTTCTCTATTATTTATATTTTTCAATCTTGGTTTTTCAGCTCTTTATTGGTTCAGTCCACACACCCACGACAACTTGTATAGAGTTTCTCTAATTAAAAGACCAATTACATCAGAAAAAAAAGTTTAACTATGTCACCTTTTAATATATCATACCATCTCTAGCATTCAGTATCTATGAATTGGAACAATTTTTAGCAATGCTGCACTTTATTAAAGTGTAAGTAAAATGATGGACAAAACTGCATATATATATTTTACATTTATAAAGTATAAACCTAAACTTAAACATTAAAATATAAAAATTATTTTGGGATCAGGAGTTCTCACCTCTTAATCAAACAGCCCTGCTCTCCCTCCCATTCTGTGTACAGACTCTTCCTGAGCAGTGCTGATAAGCCCTGCCCCCACAGTAACATCACAAACTATACAGAGAGACACAATATCTCCTCTCCCTCTCCTAACTGAAAAGCCTGTTTATAACCCTGAACATGTGCAGATAAGACCTGTCCCAACTGGTCAGACTGGTCAGCTGTGGGGAGAAAAGCCAGTTATACTTCCCATAGCAGGAAGCCCTTCACTGAAACAATGCAGTTACAGAGGGATATTGAGCTCTGCTGAATTAAGAGGTGAGTCAGGAATTTTTTAATCGATTTATTGCTTGACAGTAGGTAAATAGAGCTTTATTTATATACTGGGTTTACTTACCCTTTAAACTCCATCTATTCTTGAATAAAACTGCCCTTTATATGTAAGCTCCACCCCTTACATGGATACAACTATTTTAACATTTGTTAATTTCTTATATTATATAACTTTAACTGGGCAACAACTGTGTGATTCCTTCTAGTTTTCTTTTTAAAATTTTAATTATTTTCTGTTTTTTCTTTTCACATGGTTTGTTGTACATTTATGAACTGCAAGGATAAAAAGCAGTTAATACAGCATTATGGGAAATCATTTTTAATATACATGAAAAATTAACTATCCCTTTATGTTACAAGAAGTAACAGTTAAAGTCATATTGAGCATTAATTCCTTTTCATGGAAGACATTTAATCTCCACTTGTGAGTCAGATAACTACATTAGTCATTACAGTTAAATACCAAGTGTTTGTTTAAAGGCCCATTTCCCGTAAGTTTCTACTTAAATTGTGACAACGCTGAAAAATACTCCAATTTTCTTGTCTTTTTATTTTTTTTTTCCATGATCTAGTTAACACCCACTGCCTTTTCAATTGCAATAGCAGCAATTTGCGCAGTGAAAAATAAAAAAGAAGGTTGATGACAAATTGATTAGATTTGGGAAAAGGCACAAACAAGCCGTCTCTTGGCCTTTCATAAACACGGCCCCTCGGTTTGAATCAAATTGCATCTTATTGAAGAGATGAGGATGACTTAAAGAGGAAGGTTCATTGTTTCTCTTTATTCCAGGATGTTTTCCATTTAGAGATGCATGGATGTCATCTGCCCTTAAAGTGCACCTGTCACCTCAAACTTAATGCTAATTTAGATTCTACTAATGAAATAAATGTTTTTGTAAATATATTTTTTTTTTAAATGTACCTTTATACAGCGTTTCTCTATCATCTTCCCTGTCAGCCTAATGATTAACATTATAGCTCCTCCAATCAGATCCCTTTAATCACAATCTAGCAGAGATCTCTGATTGGAGGAGCTGTAATGTCAATCATCATCACCCAACCCAGATAAGAAAAGTCAGGCTGACAGGGAAGATGATAGAGAAACGCTGTATAAAGGTACATTTTTTTAAAATATATAAATGTTTACAGAAACAGTTTACTTCATTAGTGCAACCTAAATTAGTATTTGTTTTGAGGTGACGGGTGCACTTTAACAGATAAACGGTGGCGTCAACTGCAAAGACGAAATAAAAATCTAAAAATAACACAAATCAGGAAGTCGACTCACAGTGTAGAAATAACTACTATCTCAATTCAAAAACGTTTTTTTTAATCTCCTGGTTGTACGGTTCCTTTAAATAATAGTTTTTCTATTTTTTAAAGAAAGCTGGAAAAGGACACAGCGCTACCTCAATAATAGATGGAAAGTGAATAATACATTGGTTTAAATGTAATATGGTAAAAAGATACTCTGCTCCCATTTTTTATTCTCATTTCACACAATTTAATAAATTTCCCTTATAAATCCAGTTCATTTCACCCCCAAACTACTACAACATGTTAATTACAAGTCGGAGGCAAGCGCTGCATATATTCCCCGCGCTGGAGATAGGAGAATCTATTAATCATTTATATTCCCTGCACTTGCTTCCTGAAGTTTGAATTTTTCATCGCATTTGATCTAAATGGAATGCAATGTCTTTATTTTAGATTGCTCAAACAACAAAGACAAAGCTATTTATAGGGATGCTACGCAACCAACACAATTTAGCGAAATATCAATCTGAATCCCCAATTCGTGTATTTAATGTCGTCATATATTTAGTTCACCGTTTCATAACGGAGTTGAAGGCTTCTTTCAGTCTACCGTGCTTGTCAAAATTGTGAGCGTTCAACTGCACAATTGTTGCGCAAATTAAAAAAAAAGAGAGAATTCCAACCATAAAATGAGCAATCCTGTCATGGGACTGCTGTTTATCTGGTAAATGACTCTGGTCTTATCACATAAGCAGAGCATATTGACTAAAAATACTTTACTGTGGTAGATCTGACTCCTTCAATTTGCCAGCACAGGACTGTCTGTTTATGATTTTAAGGTAGCCCCAGATACAGTACATGTGTCCCAACCTGCCGAAAGAGGACAGTGCCACCTCCCCTGGCACTGACAAACCTGCCACCTGCCCAAAGGTTTGTGATTGGCTGGGCCCCAGTGATGTAATTAGTGATATTGACAATGTCCTGTCTACTTAATTCTGATTGGCTTGGTGCCAGTGGGAAGTCTTGCATTATGTACTGTGTAAGGGGAAGGACAGTTGGCATTGAGGACTCTGAGACTTATCTGGGACCATGGGACAGAACTGGAAAATGTTGGCAAATCCACCTTGATTTGACAGCTCATTTTTTATGTCTATTCAGCGACATCTTCAGCTTTGTATGTTATCTATACGGGGGGGTTCCAAACTGACTTTTAGGGTGGGGGGGGGGCATAAGTGGGATCTGGAGATTAGCATTGATTGCAGGGATAAATGATATCTACCCTTTCACAAATCAGATATAAATAAACGCTGGCCAAAGGCAAAAACTACCAGTCCCAGCAGAGAGTTTGACTATATCAACTGCTGTAAACATTCGGTCCAAAAAAATGAGTAGGATTTTTACTGTTCATAAAGAAATGACTTTCCTTTAAAACAGAAAAAGTACATTACTATAAGAAATGAAACTTTCCAAATCGCCTGAATCTATCTATTTTTTATACAGATGACATGGAAGCCATTCCGGTGAAGCAATTCATTAAACATATCAGCGAACTGTACTCTAATAATCAGCATGGATTTTCAGAAGAGTTTGAGGTACGTTCTGTCTGGGTTTTTTCCTCTTTATGCAAAATTTAATTTTATTTCCCAGCATGAATCATTTTCATTCATTGTTTTATGTCGCTGTTTACCTTCTGAACCATGCTTTACGCCTACAATTAAAATTGTCTCCATAAATAATTTCAATTCTTTTGAGTCGCTTTGATGACAGTTAAGTGAGATATATTGTTCCTGCTGCAGATAAGGTTGGGCAGAAGGCGCACACACACACACACACACACACACACACACACACACACACACACACACACACAATTGGCATGGAAGCAAATTCTTCTGCTTTAACAATGTGTTGATGGGGCTTGAGAATAAATGCCTCATTCATTGGAATTGTGAGGAAAGTGGCCAAATGCGTATCATCAGTAACAGACTGACTGGTACTGTATGTGTAAGATTTGTGGAGCGATTTAAAGAAAACAGCTTCAAATGTGCAAATGCAGAAATATAATATAATGTTCTAAAGTTGAAATTAAGGTGTTGCAGAAATACAACTCCCTGCATCACCACGGCTGGATGAAAGCATACCTCCGCCCACCCCTCCCCCTTGGATCTGTCCTACAGTCCTGGGTCCCTTTGCCCAGTAGAGAAGACATGATTGAAGTTTTATAACTCAGTGGGTTTCTCAATCCTAATTCAAGTGCCCCAGCACTACTAAACAGACCTCCCAACTGCAGTTCCTTTTAAATGAAGAATCCCTGAGGCATTGTACACCATTGTAAAGGGAAAATATCTGCAACGGAATTAAAAAACAGAATGTCCAAACACCATTTATCATTTTATATTAATTATGTACTGCTTATAGCTAATCACTGATTGTCTGACCCAGATTTTTCCCACAAGATCTCTGGTCACTGTCTTTTCACTGTAACTGCTACCATTTATGTCTATTACCCCTCCTATCTCCACCCCCAAACCAATCAAATACACCCCTGACGTAAAGCGCTATCTCTTGTGTGGAGCAAATAACATAATTAAACTGTTTCCCTTAAATTGGCCAAGGCTTAAGGGGGAAGCTGATCTCCTTGAAGTTCCCAGGTATGTTGGTTGGTTTTCAAATGCCTGTAGCCGGTTGCTGTAAATATATATTGGGTCTTCTGGAAGTCTGACATAGGAAGTTCCAGTATAAGGGACAAGATCTGCTGGATGGACTTCCTGTTCCAAGGATGGACTTCCTGTTCCTAGGATGAGCTAAGTGTGAACGTTGGTGATCCAGACCGTGGCAATCCATTTAAATGTTCTTATTTTAGTGAAATGAATTTAGCCCTTCTGACTCGGCTTACCCAAAAATGGGCATGGCTAATCTAAAATGGGTGGAATTTAATTTAACAGGGCTT
>WMED01013511.1:4189-14384 GCA_019650415.1 Pipa parva | reverse complement strand
AAATTTACCCCCAATTATAATAAATTGGCACACTAGAATGTGACGTGCATATGCTGTGTCCAGAATTTTGGTTGTCACATTTTGTGCTGATGTATTACGCCGCTCACAAAATGCGGCCAGATAGAAAGCATCGTGAACGCCAAGGGAGCATTCACACTGTCGCGGGTAAGTACAATAGAAAAATATGCTGGAAAGTAATTTTTTTCTCTTTTTTTTTCACACTAACGTATTATTATAATGAAAGCAATCTACTATGAACACTGCACAATGAAATGTATGATCCTCCTCCAGCAAAACATTGTGCTGAACATCAGTCGCCGTTTGTGGTTATGTCATCTCTGAGCCGAAGCAGCGAATTGCCCATTTTACTGATACTGTGCTGCAGTTCTGCCATTAGGTTCTCTGCCTTCCGCATTTCATTTGATAAATCTATGGCTGCTCTACTATGGACCACTTCTTTCTCCAGATGTCAAACATATATATATATATTTACATGCAAGCTATTCTGCTTTGGAACCCATTTCTCTCAGTCGTCTAATTCTCCAGAAGCTGATCATTTCATCTCAGTACTTCGGCATTCGTTAGATTGCTATTTCTTATATCTCTTCACTCTCCTGAAAATACCTAAGATTAAAAAAAAGTCTGTCTTGATTTATGCTTCTTAAAGGGTGTTACCTGCTTAATAAATGAAGTACTGTTTCCCAGATACTGTGCTAACTATCATATTGTACTCATGTAATATCCCAAAAAAAATTATAAATGAGAATTAGTACATCTAAATAAATATTCCTTTTCCATTAAAGAGACCATAAAAGGATAAGGGCTCAGCTTGTTGAACAAGGAGCAGATTGGGGGGTTATTCACTAAAGTCCGAATTGTTGCGTATAGGTGCAAATTCACCAAATAAAGACAGTCGTAATAGGCTGCTACTGTTGCAGTCACGTCTTTATAATGAGAATATTGTCACAGTCAAGACTTTATTATCGGAAAATTGTCGCAATAGTAACACTAAAAAAAATTGTCGCAACTTTACAATGGGGAAATTGTACCATATATATAATGGGAATCCGCTGTTTTCGAATTCGACAGTCATATTCGCACCTTAGTGAATAACCCCCTGGATATTTGACTGCCATTTTGTTTGCCCCAGCTGATGCATTTAAATCTATTTACATGGAGTTTTGTTGGCCCAATAGTGGGCTTTGATGAATTTTGGGTGATATGTTTAATACACGGTAACTTTAATATCTGCGATCCGTTTTGATTAACTAAAACCTACAGTGGGTGCATGCACTGGGGGGAATGTATCAGATGTCTTTATCACAATGGGGAAAAAAGTGTGATTAAAATCCTCTACTGTGAAGAAGAGGTGGAAGTCAGGGCTGGTTGGATGCAGTGTTGGACTGGT
Organism: Pipa parva; assembly: GCA_019650415.1. Classification (NCBI taxonomy): domain Eukaryota; kingdom Metazoa; phylum Chordata; class Amphibia; order Anura; family Pipidae; genus Pipa; species Pipa parva. Next base: position 12,976 of record WMED01013511.1, on the reverse strand, counting down.
CCACCCGAACAAAGGGAATTGTTCTCGGTGGGCACAGGCCTCTACGAAACCAACTGGAGTTTTAAATTGAAAGAATATTCCTGATGGTAATGTATAGAAGGGGAGAGTTTGAAAAGAAAAAAATCTATAAAATTAAATTATCGGGACTGAAGAGACAAGAAAAAAAATCCCCTGATCTTGTTTCCTGGTGGGCCCCTGATCTCTTGTTTCCCAGTGGTCCCCTGATCTCTTGTTTCCCAGTGGGCCCCTGATCTCTTGTTTCCCAGTGGGACCCCTGATCGCTTGTTTCCCAGTGGGACCCCTGATCTCTTGTTTCCCAGTGGGCCCCTGATCTCTTGTTTCCCAGTGGCTCCCTGATCTCTTGTTTCCCAGTGGCTCCCTGATCTCTTGTTTCCCAGTGGGCCCCTGATCTCTTGTTTCCCAGTGGGCCCCTGATCTCTTGTTTCCCAGTGGGCCCCCTGATCTCTTGTTTCCTGGCCTCAGTGCACCAGTCCAACACTGGAAGACCTTTCCAGCCTGCATCCTGATCATCAAGTTGTGTCTATATCCAATCAGCGGCGATGCAGTTGGCTTCTACTGTGATCTATCCACCATGCTGGACTTTATTTGATGCATGCTGAAACTACACTTTAACCCCCATGCGACTGCAAAGGAAACAGGAGCTTGCAAAAACTCCTGTGCGTATTCAAGTCTAGATGGGGCTGTCTTTATTCTTAAATACAAATAAATAAATATATTTCATTAGCAGTTGGTGGCGCTATCCTATCGCAGTCTATCTTTGAAATTTATTAAACTAGGAAAGACCGCTCCCTGTCTTTCCGAGTTTATCGCACGAGATCTTGCATTGTTCTCATGAGATTTTTTAGATCTCGAGTTTTTCGATCTCAATTTCTTTAAATTTTGGATGGAAATGTAGCCATACTTTACATTAGGTATGGCTACCTTTTTATTGAAAAACCGAGATTGAAAAAGAGCGATCTTTCCGAGTTTAATACATTTTGCTATATGACTTATAAATCACAAAACGCTGCCAAAAGTGATCTCGCAAGGGACAAACACAACCTTTGAGCTCTGAGAGAACCCTCAGTGAGGTCGTCACTATGCAAACTGGTAGAAACTTTTGATATTTGAAGACTTTCCACTTATTGATGCGTTTCACATATAGGCCTCTTTATACATCTTCGCATTAACCCGAGTGGCTGTAAAAGCAACGTGTGGGTAACCAAACTGAGATGAGAGTTTAGGCAAACAAAATCATCATTACAAACCTGTAAGATGTTGTCCAAGGGGCGCAACGGTATTAATCACCTTGTGGACAGACACGTAGTAGAGCCCTTGGTGATTAAGGCTTATCAGGAAGGAGCTGGATATGGGATGTGGCGCTCTTTGTGCTGCTGTTTAATAATACATGAGCTGGCTTATTGTTCTAATGGATCATTGCGAGATTTATACCGAGTAACTGTAATCAGGTGCTGGAAAGCATTTGAAGGAGTTCGTGTCCTGTAGACAGAACCATTAAGACCTTCAATGCTGCCAAAACAAAAATGAGCTGGGAACGCAGCCACGGCGTTTAGTGCGCCTGTCCTATCAGAGTGATGGATGGTGTTGGTGCCAGCCAGCATTAAGCCTCTGCTTCCTTTGCCCCTATTAACCCTGTCAGAACTAGAGAAAGGGGTATTGTTAACCCTTATAATGAAATCATCAGGGATAGACATGATGGCGTATAGCCAGTGCTGTAAGTAAAATGGAGTGGGGGGCAGTGTCACCTCTTGTGTCTTACCCTTTCCAACAAAAAAATCATCTAAAAGTTACTGTGATCAGAGGGGAGTGACCCCAGATTGCGTAGGACAATTCTTATTTTTTGGGGGGTTCTTTACTCTCCCCAGACCTCTACCTAATAGCTGGCCCCAGCAATCCATTCAGCCAATCAGGGGAGAGTGGACAATACACTGGTTACATCATTTTTTTTTTTACACACAGAGTTGCTAATTCCCCTCTGCTTGCTTATATATGGCACTTATCCTCTGCTCAACAAGACCCTGGCACTTTAGTCAAGTGTATGTTACTCAGCGACAGTCAACGGGCCTGAAACCTGGTCTGTCTACTTTTTTAGGGCGGCTGACCAACCGTTATGATAGGGTCCCGGTGGGGTCGGAATATACACAAGACATTACCTCCGGATCACCCTAGGACATTGGTCAATGTGCACCTTTTCAACCGTTCCGCAGCGCCTGAAACCTGGTCTGTCCACGTTTTAAATGGCTGACCAACTGTTACGACAGGGTCCCTTTGCCTGGTTGGAGTATACACACGACCTCACCTCTGGGATTGGAGCTGAGATGCCATATGTGTTTTTAGCCATGGCATTGGATCAAGCTACCGTGTCTGTTTCCCAACATACCCGATTAGAACGACAACTACACTTGATTCTTAGCCAAAAGGCTGAGAAGCGATCAATGCTACTGCACCAGAACAAAATCACATGGAGGAGCTGGGCACACTGGTTACATAACTGGTGATGTCACTGGTGCATAGCCAATCAAAAACTGAGTAATTTCGGCATGCTGCTTTACCCTGGGCACCAAAAAAATACTCAGGGGAGTAAATAAATAAATACTTACAAACCACCCCCTCTAAAGAATAATGGTACGGTCTAACGGTCACATTATTTAGACTTCCATTTCCCATAATCCCAAACAGGGTAGAAGCCCCTCCCCATAGTCTAAGATCAGACCTTAAAATCCAACCAGTGACTACTGATAAAACATGAATTATAGGGAACATTAAATTCAGTATGGTGTCATTATCGCCTGGAAAGACTTGTAATAAAAATAACACTTTTCAGGTTAGACTAAACAGACTGTAAATAAGAATGGCCTCAGGAACCGCGATTATAAAGCTGCAAATGAAGTTACAATTATGGAACAGGATTGTTAATATTAGAATTCTCGCATCAGTGACAAATGTATCATGGACACTGCATGCAATGTTTTAATTTTCCCTGCTAAATGCCAGTCTCTCACTGCTCCAAATACACACAATTCTGCTGCCACACTAGGTATAATACCCCCAATTCTGCTGCCACACTGGGTATAATACCCACAATTCTGCCGCTACACTGGGTATAATACCCACAATCATTAGTGTGTGCAGGCCATTTCATTAAGGTGTGCCCTCAAAGAAAAACTTCTTAAAGGTAAAGTTTTTCCCTGCCCCCCCCCCTTGCTGTCCCCCTCCCTGTTGATTTCCTTCCCCTTTCCCCGCTGTTAAAAGTGCCTGCGCTTCTTACTGCACTATAGGGTGTTCCTTGGCATACCAGGCACACCCATGCGCACGCCTATGCCCACAATCCTGCTGCCACACTGGGTATAATACCCACAATCCTGCTGTCATGCTGGGGAAAATACCCACAATTCTGCAGTCACGCTGGGGGAAATACCCACAATCCTGCTGTCACACTGGGTATAATACCCACAACCATTCAGTCATGCTGGAGAAAATCCTGCCCTCAATTATCTTATTCCCACTCCCTCTATTGAGCAATTTCCTCTAGTCCCAGAATGCAAGTTTGTGTTTGTTTTCTGGTGCGAGACACAATTGTTTGTGCCCAGTGAGGCCCCTTAGGCCTTTTTACACAATTTTTCTGGGAAAAAGCAAACAAGGAGATTTTATGTAAACTGCAAGCTTACAGAAATGCTAGGGGGCCAGGCCAATTGGAGGAGGGTGGATATGATTGGGAGGGATGGGGACAGGAAGAAAGTAGTGAGGGGAACGGTCTCCCAACCTCCTTCCCCATTTATTAGGGCACTGGGCAGAATTTATGTGGCAGCATTTAGGGCAGTGGTCCTGACTGGTGAATGTTTGATGAACAGGTGTATTCTATTACTCCTTAGACTTTATTACCGCTCTTTACAAATGACACACCACTCTTTTCTTGGGGTTGAAAGGCCACAGTATTATTTATTAACAGTTTTTAACAACATAACATATTTTAACATAATTTAACACGCCTTGGAAGATGGTCCCATGAGTTCTTAAGCCAAGGTCGCACAATCACACCCCTCCCCTTCAGCCGCATACCACCAACTGGATGGGAAGCTGGCCACTAACAAGGGACCCCGTGCCCTACGTTAGCACGTCTGTACCATTAGATTAAATTATGACCTATTACCTTAAACTCATATTCTTGACCCCATTTTCATGCACAGCATGCTATCTTTAGCACTATAAACTGCTGCCAGCAGGATGTTTGTATTTAATCACAGCATGTCATACAAGTATGGCCTTGCGCCTGTGTTTTTAGATAAATGCATCCCTTGTAAAGATAAAATAATGTATGTAATGAATAATAATTCATACATTGTGTCCCTTGGTGTTGTAGAAAATCAGTTTAAATACTAAATATTCATTCAGGGTACAAGCTCAGACAGAATTAAATCCAACCGTGAGAGCGGCATGAGGTTTGCAGTCTGTATTATTACTGGCTGAGGGGAACCTACAAGGTTCAGGGAGAACCCTGTGCGCTGAATTAATTTGTTACTGTTCTCAGTGTTAAGGTGTTTCACAGTGTGCAATCCCCAGGGGGCACCGTGCTGAGTCTGTTATCTAGGTGAGGAGTGCAGCAGAGGTTAATTGAAAATGCAGTGGCTGCACCTGGCAACATTTCTCTATTAATCATTTCCTAACGTTACCTGCCTCTGCAACTTAACAATAAACATTTCATTGTAAATGGGGCCCCCAGACTGTGACCCCCCCCCCAAAAAAAACCTATTATTAACAACAGCCGTACTGTATAACAGCACACACCACAACTGGAAATAATATCTACACAATAAAAATCTGTAAACTTTTCTTCTGGTATATCAATATACCTTTAATTAGGTTGAAAATATCATAGTCACCAATATCGATATTTATTAAGCCCCTTAAGACCTTTTTAGCACTGAGAAGCATTTGCCTGGTTGAGGGACAGTCCCCATCGAAAAGATTACCGATATCGATGCAAAAGGAGCTCCATTGAAAGCAATATAAAGTGTAACGATACTAATGTGTCCATATTTATCGTTATCGATCTTTTTGATATCGATAAATTTATTCAGCACTAGATAAGAAAAATAGAAAAGAAAAAAAATGGCAATGTGTCAAAAAATGGAGATATGGATCAAATCGAAATGAAAACCAATATGCTCCAGGGTATTTATCTATTGTACCTACCAGCAACAATGTGAGCGCTCCCTCGCCATTCATTGCTCTTCCTATCTGGCCACATTTTGTGTGTGGCGTATCATACACCGGCCAAAATGCGACACCCAGTATATGCGCGTCATACGCTAATGTGTCCGGAACTAGGAAAGTACATAGGCTTTCATTGAGCCATATTTTTTTTTCACTCTAGCGAATGATGCGCTGCACACCATACAGTAGTATGAACCTAGCCTTATTGTCAATTAGCATTGCTGAGAAAAAGTACCAATGATCAACCATGCCAACGTGACCCCCAATTAGCTTGGGATAGACACAGGGCTCCTATGTAGGCAAGTAAGACGGTGCATTAAAGGGCCAGTAGACCTTTACCTTTGGCTACAACCATCAATGGGAAAGAGAACACAAACCAATAAAAATCAGGAATTCAACTCCAGAAATGACATACAGTATATATAATTGCTCCATGACTGTCATACCTGTAAACTAGCAATTTTATTTTTCACTAGGATGGATATTATCTATTGTGCATCATTGTGTCTGCAAACATCTCGCTACCGCTGATGTGCACTATAGATAGATCACTTGGCCATCAGTTACATTGCACGGTAGCCATTACTAGCCAAACAAGTCAGCCGTTTCTTACATTGCACTTTCCCATCAATTACAATGCATATTCACTACTAGCCCACCCATCTGAACCATCAGTGGACCAGCACAGTAGCCCACCCATCTAAACCATCAGTGGACCAGAACAGTAGCCCACCCATCTGAACCATCAGTGGACCAGCACAGTAGCCCACCCATCTGAACCATCAGTGGACCAGCACAGTAGCCCACCCATCTGAACCATCAGTGGACCAGCACAGTAGCCACCCATCTGAACCATCTGTGGATCAGCACAGTAGCCCACCGATCTGAACCATCAGTGGACCAGCATAGTAGCCCACCCATATGAACCATCAGTGGACCAGCACAGTAGCCCACCCATCTGAAAAATCAGTGGACCAGCACAGTAGCCCACCCATCTGAACCATCAGTGGACCAGCACAATAGCCCACTCATCTGAACCATCAGTGGACTGGCACAGTAGCCCACCCATTTGAACCATCAGTGGACTAGCACAGTAGCCCACCCATCTGAACCATCAGTGGGTCAGCACAGTAGCCCACCCATCTGAACCATCAGTGGATCTGCATAGTTGCCACCACTGAGGCATCCTATAGCATTTGATTCCCTATTTTAGTTTTGACTGCAATCATTATCATGGATATACCTCATTCCTATTATTTTTTCTGCCCTCGGATCCCATTTCCATAAACCAGCTGGGGGATTATACCATTAGGGAAATACTACCCCACTCGGAATGAGTTCATAAAGGCTGATTATCAGTGACTTGTTCTATACATGATGGAAAAGCTTTTCATTTGAAATAGAATCACTAAGATTTATCTACTATTTATCTTACATCCTACACAGTGGTGCCCCCAGAGGGGATTTGCTTACAGTTAAATGCATATTGTTCTGGCAGAAGATACACAAAATGAGAAATCATTACAATGTGATTGAAAGATATATTTAAAGGTTTTATACAGCGCTGCTTCTTAATATTTTAATAGCCCTCATCCCCTAAAATGTTCTGTTTCCTAATAAAAATGTGGCACTGCCTTCTTTATCTGCTATACAAACAGTTAATACTGGTGACTGATAAATGCCAGTTGGGGCAATGTTGAGCGCCAGGGGCATTTTATTAAGGAAATGTCTGGGGACTGGTAAATAGAAACAGAAGGGAAAATAGTGAAAAGGAATGTATATTTTTTATTGTGTATAAGTGAAGGATTGGGGAAAGATTCATAATTCTCAGAATTACAGTACAGCAAACTCATGTGAAAGACTCAAGTTTCCCACTAATTACAACTAAAGCAGATAAAAGGAAACCCACACCCTGAACTCTTCTAGGGACATTTATAAAACTATTTTGATCTTTTAGATTCGTTTCAACACTTTTCAACGTTACTTTTCATTTTGATGGACTTTTGGTGGTCAGGTGGATAGAAGTAGTATGAGAAGTCATGTGGAATGAGGCTAATTTATCAAGTGAAGGGCAGTGACGTCAGTCTTATCATATCCCACGAACTGTATTCTGTAAATATTCTATTTCTATGTCCCCTTGTCCCTAGGTCATGTTGTCACTTAGGGGGTAATTCAGGATAGTGCGAAGTGAGGTGCGGAGTGTTTGCCTCACCTCGGACTGACTAATATGCGCTCACTGATGTCCTGCACGCGGACATCAGCGAGCGCTTTAAAGGGATTCCAGTCTCGGCGAGGCAACTCTTTTGCTCTCGCCGAGACCGGAATCCCTTTAAAGCGTTTGCTGATGTCCGCGTGCAGGACATCAGTGAGCGCATATCAGTCAGTGCGAAGTGAGGCGAGGACTCCGCACCTCACTTCACACTATCCTGAGTTACTCCCTTAGTCGCAGTCGCCATTGTCACTTTTGAATGAATAGTCATCTTACACAACACTGGAGCTCTGCCATCAACCCCAAATTCCCCAGTCTGAAGTGGTGAAGTCAAACAAGTGAATTCAGAGCAGTTCATCTAGTCACATTCGCTCCTTCGCACCATTTCTCCGCTTAGTCAATAGTAGAAGTACCTGTGTACGCACATACAAAATGACGCAAAGAGCTCCGTAACATCGCAACTATTGCAGTCGCCTGAATTGGTCGCATATTTGCCACTGTGCAGAGTTTAGTCAATAAGAGAACATGGGGAAGTGAAGAATAGACACAAATTCAGAGCTTTACACAACAATTTGGACTTTAGTCAATGAGTCACTTAGATTCTATTTAGATTTATATAGGATTGAAAAAGAAATTGTCGATTTCAGAAATAAATTGTTATGGATAATTATCGATCAGTTGACAGGAACACACTTTGCGGTGTTTTTCTATTAGGTTCACCTTCCATTACAGAGTAATAGTGACAATTCCATAGAGATTAATGGGTTTATGTAACTCTAAAATGGGCAAAATCTTTTAGGTGAAAAAAATGAGACTGACCTGCTTCATAAATAATCGAAAACAGCGATATCAATCCATTGCTGCATTTTCACTAACGTAAACCGGCAGTCGTGAATCTTTTTCAACTCTTAGAAACATCCCCCTTTAGAGCCCTTGATATTAACAGCAGGAAATAATATGGGACAATTTCATCACAGTTTGTGTATTGAATAAAATTAGTATTTTTTTCTTCATTAATTGGTTAATTACGTGATAATGGTATAAGCTGGTTAACTGTGCTTTGATTTTTTTTGGCTGGAGTTGCCTATATTTAAATTGTCATTTAAAAAAAAAGCAATCAATCACATAAAAACAGATATGTAAGCACTTGGCTGCTCCTGTAGGAAAAGCTTCAAAGGAATAATTTAGTGATAATCATTTATCGTGCTTTTTATGATTACTTTTACTATAGGAATAATATTATAAATTCAGCAATAAAAAGGCAGAATGGATTTTCACTCCCATAGACTAGAATAAGTGTGATTTCTAAAGGAGACCTGCATGGGGAAATGGGGGGGGGGGGG
>WMED01013510.1:0-14384 GCA_019650415.1 Pipa parva | reverse complement strand
AGGCGCTACACATTTGGCATTGGGTGAATTTTTTGAGTTTATTCATTGCATTTTTGTTCCATATACGTGCGGCTCTGCTCAGCTCTTTTGAATCCGGAGCCACTGACGTCGTATGTGACGTCACATAGGTGACGTCAGCGGCTCCAGATTGGCTAGCAACCCGGATGTCCTGAGAGAGCTTTGTCTCTACAGCGCTTGTTGGCAATTAGCCAATAGATTGTAACGAGCAGTGCTTGCATGTGAGCACCCTCAAAAGAGCCACATCTGGCTTGAGAGCCATGGGTTGCAGACCCCTGGTATAGAGGAAACTAGATTGTAAGTTCCACTGGGGCAGAGACTAAAATGAATGAGTGATGTATGGTATCCATAGAAAGCTTCATTATTAGGGATTTATTTTCATTGAGATTAGAGCTGGTGGCTGTTACCAGGAAGTAGTAGCTGAGAGAGACTCAAGGAACAGAAACATTTGGTCAGGGAGTATTCCATTATGGTAAATACCAGTGTTCATTATCGGATTATTCATTATGAGTTATTAAAAGATTGATAGTAAACTGTTGGGCTTCACTGATTCCTGAATTGACTGCACTTATTTTTTTCTGAATGGTGATCACTAATGCCATGCCATAAAAATGTGTGTCTCACTGCTTACAGTGGTAACCCCATGAGAAATTGCAATTAAAGTGAAGTGGTAACAATGAGCAAATGCATTATCTTCTCATTGTTTCATTTGGGGGTTTTGTTATCTTTACCATTAGCAGTTTCAACTGCCTTTTCGCTGAAAGGACCCATGGGAACAAATGCTAGCACTAATGAAAATGCAACAGAACCGCTATTACTGTAAGTAATCTGGTAAAAGTGACAATGCCAGACTTTTACCTGTATTGTCTTTTGATAAATACCCAATTAATAATGTTTATTATCATTATCTGATTAATGTCTGCTTACAGAGTAGAGTTTTATTTAGAAGAGCACACAAAACATACAGTAGAATTTACTACTGGGGCAATCGTTTACAGAGGTTTAGTAACCCTTAGCAACTGATCAGCGCCCAGCATTCTCTGGTTTCAGGAAGCAAGAATAATGAAAGGCAACTCCTGACTGGTTGCTATAGTTTACTAGACCTCTGTTAAGTTTGCTCTTGAATTCCCCTGACAGTGTTTATATTTGTTCTATAGGCACTTGATTAGTAGTAATCTAGGGTTTCGCAACAATACAGGAAACAGGGATATCACTGGGGGGTCTATGTACCATAGATGCAAAGTAGGCAGCTGCTACCAGGTCAATGAGGGTAAAGGGCCCAGAACTGCCCCCAACTGCTTGAAAAGGGAAATTTATTTTAAAATCACCATGTGGAGGGGTATCTTGGCAATTTTGCTCTGGAGCCCATTGTGATGTATGTGTACACCACTGCATACCTACTCTATCACCTTTCCAGTTTTGTTCCAAATGCCCCTATCATTTTACCTTTTCATAGAGCATTTCATGACCTATTCTAAATCATTAGAATTTGGCATCACTAGCAGCAATATCACAATCATGAAAGTGCATCAACGTTGCACATCTTGCTGCTAAGTCCTCGCGCACTGGCAGTGAAAATGTACTTGAAAAGTATGTGAGAAAGTAAAATGCACTGTTCTGTGAAGGACAACAGTGTGTCCACCTCAGCATTTGTTGTTTTGGATTTCAAAGGTTTTTTTTTTTTTATATATATAAAGTAATGGACGAATTATTGCACATATATTGCAACTGGATAGGAGTAATAATGAACCAATATGACTAAATGGTACTTTATCAAAAGGGCAAGATAGAGTATTATGAAGCTTATGACAATCAAGAGCTGTGGAGTATTAGAACCAGAGGTAAAGCAAAATGTGCTTTAAAACAAGGCTGAGATGAAGTAACTGAAGTGTGTGTGAGTTGAATAGCAGAGTGTTCTCATCTGTCAGGAACAGCTGTGTACTCTCTACCCAATGTTCTTCCTCTCTGCTGTTCTTGTGTAACTCAATTGCCCCCAAATCCTTCTAATTTGCCTGCGTAACACACACTGACTCAGCTCACAGATGGCAAAGACAGAACTGCAGAGCATTACCACCCATGCAGGGTATCAACCTTTGAAAGCTAGTTTTTACACATGGAAATAATATTCTTCTATATAATATAAATCTTCCTATAATGAGCATTATTACTTGCCTAAATTGTATTACTAATATATAGCAAGCCCTGAAACATGCAGTGAATTGCCCTATAAATTGTTGATCCATCAATAACAGGAACTGTGCTTTAAAGATGTCACTTTAATTAACACCACAATATATCCCATTACCCCCTACTTCATACCACATACTCTCCCCCCCTTAATTCCACCATCCTTACCTCCTCTCCCTCCCCACATACTCTTCCATTACCACCTCTACCCCCCCAAGAACTTCTATCTTTTCCCATTGCCCATGCAACTACCCCTCCCACAACTTTTGCCACTTCTCCCCTTGCACCCGGACAGGCCAAGCAGTAGAGGGCAGGATCTGCCAGACAGTTCAGTGTGGCCAATGCCAATGAAGCATGGTAAGCTGGAAATAGTCTCTCCTCCAGTGCACACCCTCCACCTGCTGCCACAGAACCACCACCAATGAGAAACACTAAGCTGCGTAGTAGCAGCAGTGCATGGTAAGGCCCATAACAGAGTAATGCTACACAAGGAAGCCCTAGAGCTAGTCGTCGAACCCTCCTTCGTTCCCTTTGCTCACAGGAAGCACTTCCTCTTAATGCTCGTAGAAGTCCAGCATAGCACAGCAGCATAACACCCCAGGGCAATAAAAAGCCAGCCAGAACTCTTCCCACATTAGCCAAAGCAGCTCCTCTTCCAGAAAGTGGGTAGCTTTCATAGCAAAAGGTATGATTGTAGCGATCCTGGTGAATGGCTTCTCCCAAAAGTGGTGGAGCATTGGCTGCCAATTCAAGCACCCATATAAGTGCAGAAACAACAGCAGCAGAGCGAATTGGCCTTGCACCGGGGAACCGCAAAGGATGTGCTACTGCCAGGTATCGATCAGCAGAGACACAAGAAAGGAAAGCAGCACCAACATACAAATTTGTGTAAAATACAAAGCCAAATAGGCGACATGCACCAGGACCATATCCCCAAACATCCCTCCGTAGGTAATAGTCCGTCCAAGGAGGTAGTGCACAAATGAGCAGGAGGTCAGAAAGAGAAAGGTTAAGTAGGTACACACCAAGTTCTCTTCCTTTTCTCACTTGAAGCCAAGCTGCCCACAGAGCCAGTAGGTTTGCTGGCAAGCCTAATGTAAAAACCAAAGCATAGAGGGATGGTGGGAGCACACCATCCAGGCCAGAGTCAACATTGCAGGCATCTGGGGAAGTGATGTTAGACATGGCCGGTAGAAAAACAGGGGAAAGAAACTGTGTCAGGAAATCTCATTTGTTTCCTTTTTCTTTCTCCATTCTTTTTTCTCTGCTCTTCTTTCTCTGCCCCTGTCTCACTTGCTTGCTTCCTCTTACCCCTTCCTTAATGGTTTGCCTGGGCATAGGGTAATAAATGTGCTCATTTAAAAGGCACATTTTTGTGCATGACTTCTTCTAATTCTCTGCTCAGTGAATAAAATGTAGAATCTGTCTTGAATCTGGAAGAAAAAGAAACAGAATTGACTTGTAAAGTTGTGGAATCTTTTGTGTTAAAAGTTGGCTCACAATAGATTGAGGAGGTGAGTGGATATATTCATTTAATAATGCTGCTGGTGGAGATTCAATTAGGCAGTTGTTGGTAGGTTGCTGGACATGTTTTTAGTTGTACAAAAATTGACTGATTATGAGTACTGGAAGCTGACAGCAATGCAAGAGTATTGGTTAGAGGGAGCAGTGTATGAAAGTCATGAAGAGGTGCTTGGTTCAGTTGTATGCCATTGTAAGTGTGCTGGCTAATTGGTCGGGTGGTAGCATCTTTGAAACATTGTTTGTAGCTCTGATAACAGTGTTTGTGTGATGTCATTTTGTATGAAGTACAAATGAAATAATTTTAGGTTGGAGGCTTAAAGACTTGCAAGGGTCTTATTGTCTAAAGTCGGAATTCACTTGTTGAATTCACCTGGCCACAATTGGAGTCACATTGCCAAAATAGTTACTAATTTACTTCTCCTTAGTAATGAAACACTGGTTAGATTTGTCAAACAAGCAGACAGCCACAAACACTGCAGAGTACATTGTGTGGCGTAATCAGTCGAATAGAAGTAGGAGGCAAAGTCTTGCAAATTGATGTGAAGTTCAGAGATGTCATCTTCACTTTGTCCCACTATCTGTATATCAGTGAATAGAAAAGGATGTATTATGTCACCTTGTCCCTAGTTCATGTTGCCACTTAGTCACAGCTACCATTGTCACTTTTGAAAGAATAGTCGCCTTACACCACCCCAGAACCCTGCAATCAACCCTCCAATTCACCATTCTGATGTGGTGAAGTCAAATGGGGGAATTCAGAGAGAAATTCCTGTGCATGCGAAGTGCTCTGTATGATCACGACTATCATTTTCGCCCAAATTAAATGTGTATTCGCCTCATCACAGAGTTTGCTACATAAGCGAACATGGGGAAGTGGCAATCAAATGTGAATTCAGAGCTGTACGCAAGTACTTGGCCTTTTGTGCATGGCCTTAAGGGTTTCCACCTATGAGCACTGGCTGTGGGTATCAGTGCAGAGTGGATGCTGACTGCTAAAAATGTGATTTAAAAACTCAGGTTAATGAACTGTTAAGAACAATAATTTAACTATAGTAAATAAAAACTTAGTGTGAGTGCACTATACTGAATGCATTTACATTTATACATTTACAGTTCAAGTGTAAAGGTTTGTTTCTGGTAGTTTGGTGGGTTTGAGAGGATTAGAAGTCAAATTGAATTAGAAAGAGATATTTGATGGTTAGCTATATACATGACAAATGATCCACATGGTTAGGGTTTTCCATTTTTATACAGTAGCATAAGTTAATGTAAGAAACAAGTGGGGTGTAGCTTATCAATGTGTATTATATGTATTTTGGCTGTATATGAAAGCTTGTTTCTAGTGTTAAAGGGGATAGCTTGGCCTGCTAGTGCATAAAGGGTCCTTGTTAGGTTTAACATTGGTGGGTATGAACCTTTAGTGTACAGGAGAATGGAAAGTTGTGTTAAGAATGTACAGGGCACATTATTTATGATCTGGGTATGCAGGGCCAGGATAGGTGCTTGGGTTGTGCAATGTGCTGCTGTCAGCTAGCTTGTGGTCTTGGTTTTTATGTCTAGACTCGGTGTCTAAAGAGAGTGCTCACCTCTTTCTCTGTGACACCTCATTAACCTCCGTCATGGGAAAAAGATAGTAGCAGAGATAGGGTGTGGAGAACAAGAGAGAGAGAGAGAGCAGGAGAAAAAGAAGGTTAGAGAGAGATTGTGCCAGAAAGAGAGTGTGCCAATGACTAATTGAGTGTTTGTTTCTTCTATAAATATTTACATACTCAGCGAGATTAGTGTGTGAAACAAAGGGGGAGAATGTAAGTAGGATGATAGAATGCAGTGGTGAGGGAAGCTGCAAAATGAGAGTGCTTGATTTTAAAGATTGAGAACATTGGTATAAATAAAAAGGAATTTGTTTAGAGCTAAAATCACTATTTATTCTTTCAGAGGAGGCCCAATTATACTACTTCTGTAGCTTCTCAGATGCCCAATGAGTTTCTGATGGTGGTCCTGAGAAAGACTACAGGGTTATACATATAAAGAATGTGTAGGCTGAAGAGATCAAGAGAAATTACAGAGGGCAAACATTAGAGTGCCCAAGGATGTCTGCACAGAGTAAATGAGAGAACTAGAAGTCCAGTATAACCCCTGACTCTTCAGTTATTACAGAATACAGTTCTACCCTACCCTTTACTGCTTAATGAATACTGAGTACTCTGGAACTGTAATTAATGGCAACAGGTAGGACACAGTTAATCTATCGAAATGGTTTTATCAGGAACATAAATCTACTGTACATTTAAATCCATGTTCAATAAGCTGGACGTAGTAGGACAGTTGAGCTTGCATGTGTGTGCATTGATATGCAAAATGATAAATAAAGATTTTCATACATGTCTAGACTTACCTTTCTGGGACTGAGAAGCAAATAGAGGCTTAATTTGTAAGGAGTTGTCTGTATCCTGCAGAATGCATTCTGTAGTTTAGTAAGTACAGTCTGTAGTTGCTAACATGCTGTCTGAAGCTCAGGAAGATGTATCTGTAGTGTGCTCTGTAAAGGGTGTGCAGTGTAAAGCCGGCACAGAGACTTGGCTTGGAAGAATAGGGACAGATTCAATGGGCTGGGCTAAAGATTAACCCTGCATAGTGTAAAGCTTTGCAGATTCTTGAACTCTCAAAACAGAGCCAAAAGGTGTGCAGAAATTTGCCCCCAACATCTCCCGCTCATATTTAAAATTTGTCATAACAGACTAGACTAGTGTGAACAAAGATTGGTGACGTAAAGTACACAATGAAAATGTCAGAGGATGAGTGTAAGATTAACATCAATTAAAGAATCTGACTTATTTCTGGGATGGCTTTCATGTTCTAATTGTTCTAATAATAAATTACTTTAACTGTAGTTAGTATAGTAAAATTGCCCATTTTCTCATTCTGTATAGACAATAGCTGGATACCAATGTTGGTACATATCATTTATATAGCTGGTGCTGTTTTGAGAGTTTCCAAGGCCATAAGGAAGGGAATGTCCATACACATACATTTGATTCTGTAACAGTACAATGCTAACATATTCCCTTGTATGTGTTTTATCTTCATTGAGGCACTAGTGAAATTGCTAATGAAAGGTAAACAGCTAGAATTGTAGAACAAGAATTAAGTTTAATCATATAAATGTAGCTTCCTGCTGTTTGTTTAGAACCTATTACAAAAACTGATCACGTTCTACCAACATTCATTTAGTACGATGATGAAACCTATTGAACCCAATAAATGGTGAGTTTGATCTACCAATTGGACACTTCGACATTTACCAGCAAGTCACCTCTACTGGATGGTTCCCCAGACAATCATTCAAAACCATAAAATTCTAATCCAAATAGATTTTACTTTAATTATCTGTGTAATATGTTGACTTTCTTTGGCATCCATGTGTATGTGTTGGAGGTGGTGGGCATTACAACCTGTCATAGTTCCTTCGTTTACCACATTTCTAGAGATCTGATTGTTTCTTGCAGTTTAATCTCTACATCTGCTGTCAGGAAATGTAAATGTAAGTAATCTTACCAAATTAAATCATTTCCAGGGCAGTGTGGTGGCTCAGTGTTAATCACTGCTGCCTTGCAGCACTGAGGTCCTAGGTTCAATTCCACCCTGGACTTCATCTGCATGGAGTTTGTATGTTCTCCCCGCCCTTGCGTGGGTTTCCTCCGGGCACTCCGGTTTCCTCCCACAATCCAAAAACATACATCTGTGTGTGTGACAAATTAGGGAGACTAGATTGTAAGCTCCAAGGGGCAGGGACTGAAGTGAATGATGAACCTCTGTAAAGCGCTGCGTAAAATAGTAGCGCTATATAAGAAAGAATAAATAATAATAATAATAATTTCCATCCATTATTCTAGGCAGATTAGTTCTTGTCACCTGTATGTTTGATTGTGATAATAAAGTAATCAAATAAAGTGTATGCTAACATGAGGGCATAACTAAAGGTATTATCTGAGCCTTGCACCTGAGAACCAGTGCCTAGAATTCATTAAGAATAAGTACTTCCACCACACCATAAGAACTGTTAACCATAAGAAGAGCACAATCCCAAATTCCTATGGTAAAAGTTATGCATATACATATGATGTTATTTAGATACTGTCTGTAATTCATGGCATGACACAGGTCTTGGTAAAAAAAAAAATGACTGTAGTGAATTCAGTTTTCTTCCTACACAAGTAATACCATCCTCATAATTTGTAGTCTGACTTTGCCTGTTACTTCCCATGAGCAGCTGGATTTGTATCCAACCGGCACCCTTATCTCTGCTATCATTTTAAGCAAGACAGGGTTGGAATTCAGTTACAAGGCAGAGGCAGTGCAAAATCAAACACTGAACTGTATTTTTTTTTTTTAAGTATAGAGATAAAAAGTGCTATTCGTATAGAAACGAGTGCTACATATCAGTTTAGTTTTGTATGCCTTATATCTGCTTTGTATATGTAACTCTATTTGTGTTTAGCGATTTCTGTTGTAGAAAGTGTTAAGCACCAAGTGCAAGGACTAATCATCGGTGTTTACTGACAGTACCAGGATAAGTTGCTTCAGTTACTAAGATGACGATGCCAGAATATGCTCCTGCTCTCACACACGCAAATAATTCCATTCAGTTAAATCACCTGAAATTCATTAAGGTAGTCATCTATATGACTGCTTCTTTGCCTACTCCAAGTTCTGGCCCTGATTAGTAAACTACTCCAAATAAAACATTCAAGGCAGTTACCAGAAATTGTGAGGCTCCTCACACACGGATAAATATGCTACCCGTTGGATTTTTCACCCACTTAAGTTACACTGCAAATTGTCTGGTTACAATGCATTATGTCATGAGTACAGTTGCTGGTTAAATTAAGTTCTTAGGCAATGAGTCAATACCAGGTTTTAAACATTATTTTTTGAAAAACACTATGTTATCATTCATACATTATCCCTAAAAAACAGAATCTTTAGACAGATGTCTATGTTGTATGGACATTACAGTTAGTGAGAGAAAAGACTACTTTTGGTAAATGATCTCCTAATATTAGTCACAGGTGTTTGCCACATGCTTGACTAATCTGTACTTATCATGTGGTTAGACATACAGTAAAGCAGGCAAAAATCGATTTCTGGTGCCATATGTTCCTATGCAAACATAAACACTGGTAAGTCAAGAATCAGTTTTCAGCAATTGTCGCTTGACCAATCTTCTAGCTCTAGATTATGGTATGTTTTGTGCTGGTGCTAGGCTGAGGGAATAAACTGCATGGATCTGTTTGCAATAGGGGGCTTATGCAACTGACTAGTGTGCACCCTCTAAATCAGCCCTGGTTGCAATACAATACTTAAGTCCACCTTAATAAAGCAATAATATGGTTAGCCTACTTGATTATTTATTTATAATTTTTTAAGTGTTTCAGTCCTAAGAGAAGAGATGGACCTCTATATTAGATCCGATGGGTAAACTCTTTCTACCAGCAGCAAATCACTTAACACCTGTAAAATATGCTGCCCAGATCACACATACCAATATTCTCCTTTAGAGAGGAATAATATGAAATTACAATATGCAAGGCTGTACTGAATTCTATTTAGACCTGAGGTTGGCATGTATGATGCACATGCTAAACTGCTAATCTGTAATCATTTCTAGTTAATACTGTATACTTCTGTAGCCATTTGTCACACAGCTGAATTGATTATCATGCAGCTTAAAGGGGTAGCCAAACACCCCTTTAACTCCACAAACATTTATAAACCCTCCATACTGTAAGGTCGATATAAAATCCAGTGCAATCTACATTACGAATGTAAGTTATCTAATAAGTAGTCCTGTAGCCCTAACCCCTAAATTCAGGTAAAGGTTCTTCTCATTTGAGAAACTAGAAAGGAATTCATTATAATCTTTGTTGCCTTGGCTGTGATTTTTATTGACTGCAATACGATTAGCAGCAGAGAGTATGCACACAAACACTGATTACATTCCTATGACAGATGTAGGCAATTATACTTCTGTGGGAAGATTTACAGGATATGGCAACTTTAATGATACAGTCAGTTGCATTAAAAATTGCTTCTCCATTCATCGCTTTATAGTATGCATCACATGCAGTTATGTACATCTGTCTACATAACATTAATAGGAAGTTGTGTATAACCGCTGCACAAAATTCTGTATTTACATAATAACATAGTAAAATAACTCGTGATTTTTGTGCTGCTGAAATGACTTATGTAATCCAAATGCTTGTGTGCATGAGCCCGTATTGAAAAAAGATAATTCTATAAAAAGATTATTATTTAGAAATCAGTGTAATTCTACAGGGTTAATGTTTTCCTGCACAGTTATTACAGGCCCACAGAATTGAAAAGAATTAGGACTAGAACTGCAAACAGTTAATGGTAGACATTGGAGTGTTAAAGAGAGAACCACAGACTAGAATAGTAGCCTTTTCTGAGAATTTCATTATAGTAACCTTCCTTGGAAAAGTGACAAGGACAAGCTAATACCCTAAGTATATATTAATAATACAGTAAGGACAAGTAAGGTATTCATTAAAGATCAATAAAATACAAATTTTGATTAGTTAAATAGAAGAGTTACCCCAGAACTCTCAATTGGATAAAGGCAATGAACATTTTTTAATCTATGACAATATCTAATATGCCAGATTATTTTTTAATATTAATTACTGCAGCTTGGAAATAATAGAAAATTCATGTAAAAAAAAATATACATCTTTAAAATTGAACGCATAAAAAACACACACGCTGCAATGCTGAGTCAGAATGACTTAAAATGCCTGCTGCATGGCTGCTTAAAACAGTTGCACTCTCCAGCATGCATCTAAAGTGATTTCAGATCAGCACCACATCATATGGATTTTATATGTGCTATGCAGCAGATAGAGCCTGCATTCCCAGGTCCTTGTTTTACATAACAGTTCCTATTTAAAAAGACACTGCAGGAATTGTTTTTAAAAATTATAAAATCAATAAAAACCAAATATCAAAGGTAATTAGATCTGTCCCCATGAATACATTTTAACCCTCCATACATGAATCTAAATAAGGATGCACAGTACTGAACTCAGCAAATGCAAGATAAGAGTGGGCATGCTTTTATATCCTATATTGCAATACGTCAGAATAGAAATTATGGTCTGAGGTTTCAAAGAGTGCTCCCTAGATAGGTGAAATTCCTGTAACCTTGTTGTATTAGCAGAGAGACTCATGGTCCCTTGAATAAAATGAAGGTTCCCCCCCCCACCACCCCTTCTAAATTAAGCACATACCTCTAATCAGCACTATTGAGTTTCCTAATCACACTGCCTTTCTGTTCTTCTGTAGTTATTTATCTAGAAACTGCATGTGGGATTGTGTAATGGACACTTTTTTTTATTCCTTCCCTTTTTCAATGTTGCAGGTTATATTTATTTTGTGCCCATGAGGGGCCCCCATAATTCCCAGGGTTTGGGGCATCTGAAAATGCACCATGCCCTTTAGTTTTCCCTTTGCCTGGACTTGATTGTCTTCCTGCCTTTGTTCTTGTCCTAGGGGTGGTGCAGACTTAAATTATGCATGAACGAGCCATCATGAGAGATCATTTTACAAACAAGATAATGATTATGAAAAAAAAAA
Organism: Pipa parva; assembly: GCA_019650415.1. Taxonomy (NCBI): domain Eukaryota; kingdom Metazoa; phylum Chordata; class Amphibia; order Anura; family Pipidae; genus Pipa; species Pipa parva. Next base: position 2,999 of record WMED01013510.1, on the reverse strand, counting down.
GCGTAACCAAACAATTTTCTAACCATAACATTAGCTTGAAATGAGACCCTGGCTTGCCGACAGCCAGATGATGAACTAATACTAGTAAACTTGTTTCATGTTTACATCTATAAAGTCCAGCTAGGTATGGGAAAAAAAGAGTAAAGTTTGGAATTTCATCAAATAGAGGGGAATGCAGGTGTTCAAAAACCCACCTCTGGATTAAAGAAAGCTCAGCTACTGTAGATTTTTCACGTTTACTGTGTTTTTTCAGTAAGTTTTTTTTTTTTGCCACATTTTGTCCCAGAGTCCAGTTGTGCCAAGCTTGTATAGTGTCATATCCAAGAAGACTGAAAACAGTGCAGAAGATGCCATTTTTTATAGAACACAACACAAATTGTAATAAACTTGATTATTCTGGGGTATTGCACGTCGACTCATGAAACAATTTTACAATAAGTCTGCACTGTAAAAAAATATAGAAAAATGAGGGATCTGAACACAGTGTTTTACCCAGTCTTTTAATAACTTCTTTCCTTTACTTTCTCCCTTACTTATTTCCAGTTTCCCATTTTCTCTCTGGTCTATGTTTAACCTTGTTCATACAAGCTGTTATAGAAAGGGATAGGAGTTCAGTGACATAATACATTTCCATGTGGCTATCATAAGATAGCAAGAAAGTTAACCTTTGGATGACCTGAGGGTTTTTTTTTCTTAGTCTCTCTGTTGCCATTTTATGGCAGCTGTTGGTAATGACCAGCAGTTATTTTTCCCAAGAACAAAATTTCCCAGTGGGTTCAGGAGTTCTCAGAAAGAAACCAGGCTTTTTTTTCATTAGGTCAAGTGACCAAGCTTATATAAGGAAGAAACAGAGAGTTCTAGAAGATTTTAACTTAGAAACGGCTAGCAAGAAATGCAATCAGCAAGGGCCAGTGGGCTCTAAGTACTGCTGGAAGATCATAGGAAATAGTATCCCTAGATAAAGACCAAATAACTTAACTTCCTTTGTCACACAAATAGTGAAATGTGCAGCAGGGCAGCTTTTGTTATAGCTGCAGTAATCACACAAAGTTTACTTTCTGCTACTGGCTAGCTTTGCCCAACAGGCATTGGTGAATGCACCAAGAAAGTCTGGTGGAACTTCAGCTTTTAGTTAGATATACCCAGTGTTTAGGTTAAGACCCACATTGAAAAGATGAAACCAGCTTGAAACCACAGTGTTCCCCGGATGCAGTGTATATACCTTTGCTGAGGGTTGGACTGATCCACCAGAGGATCCTCTGGTGGGCACCAAGTATTGGGAGGACCAGGCCTGGTGCCAAAAATCATCTCTTCACAATTGCAGATCCCTAGCTACCTTTAAATACACTTGAGCTTATTGGCTCTTTTGTAATGCAAAACTGATATTTTATGTATTATGATAGTTCTGGCGTACATGACAACTTTGACTAGTAGGCTGTGTAATCAGCTTCTCTAGTGGGCCCAATATGCCTCATTCTGACACTGCTCTTGCTTGTCTCTCTTACAATGAAAGGAACATAAACATCAAAAAGAAATACCTGTTGTAACTTCCTTTACTATTTGGGCTAATCCTTTATATATAGATAAATCAGAAAGCAGAACTAAGGTTGATTCCTCTGCTCAAAATAGAACCAGAGACACATTTTGCCATGGAGAGATCATGAAAAACAGTCAATATAAAACCTCTGTTGTTGTGATACCTTTTATTGGACCAATATATCTTTCTAGAGGAAAACATGTAGACCTAAAGAAAAAATATGTCAGGTTCAAAAGCCAATTTCCTCAAGATGAATGAAAGTTATGTTGGTCCATTCTCTTACACCTCACTCTATTGGACTGATTGACTAAAGGGTGAATTCACCTTGCTACAACACGAGTTGCATCTCCAAAATGGTCACAAATTCACTTCTTATTATTGACTAAGCAATGAATAGTCTGGTCCAACAAGCAGACAGCGGCAATAGTCGTCAGATGCATTGTGTGGCATAGTCAGTCAGATAGTACTGTAGTAGAATGTGGAGCCTTGCCATCAACCCCCCAATTTGCCACTCTGATGAGGTGAAGTCAGGTAGGTGAATTCAAAGCAGTGCACCTAGTCACATTCGCTCCTGAGACACACTCCACTGTTTAGACAATATTAGAAGTACCTGTGCATGTCCACGCAAAGTGATGCAAGGTGCTCCGTAACATAGTGACTATCGTAGTTGCCTGATTGGTTGTATATTTGCCACATCGCAGAGTTTGTTCCATAAGTGAACATGGGGAAGTAGCAAATAGATGCAAATTCAGAGCTTTAAGCAACTATTTGGCTTTTAGTCAATAAGGCCCTACGACTCTTCTTCTTTATGAAATCTGTCTTGTCCACTGACCAGTGAGTTTGTCAGTGGTACTTAGGAGAGATTCAAAACTGAGAGGGTTAATGACTAAAGTGAGAATTTGTCTGTCAAAATTAATTCTCATTACTTCGGGTGGCTACGCCCTGATTCTCTACTCCTTATTGACTAAATACCAGATTCCCATAGTAAAGTCACAACTGCGACAATATTCCCATAATGAAGTTGCGACAGTAGCCGTCTATTGGGTATTGTGAATTTGCCAGCTAACGACTGTTGCACACCTTTATGCGACAATTGAGACTTTTGTCAATAACCCCCTAAATATTTTCATCCATGTTGTAATTCATTTTTTCAACATTTTGATTTTTTAATGTGGGTTATAAGCAGTAGTACCAGCCATTTGAGTATTTGAAGATTTCCACTATTTTTCCTATATGTGACATGACCATTGGTTTAACAGGTGTAACCTCAACTGCATGGTTTGAAAACATTTTGCTTTAAAGTGCACCAGTCAGCTCATTAAATTTAAAATAATTTACAGATTTTTAAAGTATGTGACTTTATAATGTAAACTCAAAAATGCTTCCGGCACTCCAATCATAAGTAAAAGGTTCTGTCTTTATTTCACCACATGGGCATGTTAAAAAACTTTAAAAGCAACAA
>WMED01013507.1:0-14386 GCA_019650415.1 Pipa parva | reverse complement strand
TTGAAACAGCTCTGTTGGAAAAAAGCTGCAAGAAATTCAGCACAAGGGAGTGCTATCTCTTTACACGAATGACTTTCATTGTTTTTTTCACATTGTTGATTTTTTTAGCGCTTCTAGAAAATGTTGTCAATCTTTTTGCATAGATAGATAGATAGAGATAGATAGATAGATAGATAGATAGATAGATAGATAGATAGATAGATAGATAGATAGATAGATGTGCACGAGTGAGATTTATTACAAATAATTATTTTCTGGAGTAAAGAAATAGAAAATGAGAGATAAGTGTCAAGAGCTATACAGGAAAATGGAATAATCAATAGGAGGGGTGAAGCAAAATAACAGAGAAAGAATATATATAGTATTTCTTATATTTTTCTATTCACTATATATATATATATTTATATATATATATATATATATATATATATATATATATATATATATGCTGTATATACACTGTATATATCGTCTATATCAGTTGTAGTGACATTTTCAGCACTGAGTGCTAATTGATGATGTCACTCATCAGCCTCCACCTCCGTTGTGGGAGATGTCTAGCTGCCGCTCCAACAGCAGATCCTCCCAGCCAGTGAGTGCTCTTCCAGTGTAGGCTGCAGATCTGACCAGAAAACTGTTAGGCCGGGTCTGCGGCCTAAACTAAGAGAGCGCTCACTCGCTGGGATGGCTGTTAGAGCAGTGGTGGTGAGAGCACGCATGCCCACAGAAAGAGCTCTGAGTGACCTGTCTGGCACGCTTGCCATAAGTTTGCCACCACTGGTCTATATTATTCATACCTGGTTCAGATTACTTTCCTTCATATTGGTGTTGGGTATATTTTTGCTTTACGCTATATGATGTTCTGCTGATATAATAAAGTATCTTGAATGTGCACATTAAAGACATGCATCCAGGGCTCAGTGGGGGGCAGGACAAGGAAGAGCAGATAAAGCTTCAGCAAGGAAGCGATTAGGTTCGATGCCTTTACTGTAACTTTAAAATAGGAGAACTCACATAAAATATTTGGCAAAAACAAACAGTCATTTGTCATTAGGCATAGCTATCAACTATGTGTATAAAGCAGAACAAAGTGTTCCTGAATTATTATACAGAAACCGTTTCACACATGACATTTTGATAGCAGCTGTCAACATGAGATCAAAACACCATAATGACGAGTCCCATTGCCTTGAATAGAGACTACATCAAAAAAACACAATGCCACTTTAAGGAAAGTGGTAAACACAAGAAAATGCAAATACAATACAATAAATACAATAAAATGAACAAATACAAAGGGACCAGTCACATATGGCATTGCCCAAAAGGATCAGTGACACCGGAAGAAAAAATTGCTATTTGGATTGGCATGGCATTTATTACCATGCAGTACTTATAATAATGTCATCTTTCAACGCAAATTCTTATTGGTTTGTGTTATCTCTGATTCTCTCTGTTTATTACAGACACATTGGGCTTTCTAGAACAATTTGTGAATGAGTATCTGAAATTTCATGGGAAACTGTAGGACTAGACAATGGTTTGTTAACATAAAAAAAAAAAAAAAAAAATTGGCTGCAACCACAAGGTAGAAATACAAAATCAAAATAATACATGTCAAGAATTCAGCTTCAAAGATAACATGTTTACTAGTTCTATGTAGAGACAGCTGACATGCCAATCTCAATGACATTTTTTACAGTGTTACTGGTCCTTTAAAGTTGCCATTCATTTAAAGAAAGGGTAACATGGGCTACTCACCAACCTTTACTTTGCAAAAATCTTTTTTTAAATTTTATTCATTATTCCCAGTTGGGCATACCATACGGGCTAATAATAATGGCAGATCTTTTTTTCTCTTCTTTTTAAATTGTAACCATTTAAAGATTGTTGCCTGTATTTCAACTACTTCCTTCGTAAATAATCCTTTCTTCTCCATCATTACCCTAACTCAGGGCCTTATTGACTAAAGTATGAATTCACCTGTCTAGTTCACCTCACTGCAACTCAAGTGGCATCACCAAAATAGTTGGAAATTCACTTCTTATTATTGATGAAGCTGAGAATAGATTTGTCGAACAGGCAAACTGCTACAGATGCAGTCGCATGTACAGTGTGGCAGTTGAAAGTCAGTTGAAAGAAGTAGGATAAGAAGTCATGCAAAGTCATGTGGAGTGTTGCAAATTCACCCAGTGTAGTGCATTGACGTCATCCTCACCATATCCCACTAACTGTATATAAGTGAATAATGCATCTGTTTCTATGTCACCCTGTCCCTAGTTCAAGTTTAGTTGTAGACAAAGTTAGTTACTAAATTTGTCATTTTTGAATAAATAGTCAGCTTATGCCACACCGGAGCCAGGGCATTAACCTCCCAGTTCGCCATTTTGTGAACAGGGGTAAGTGACGATCAATTGCAAATTCACAGCTACATGGAACTATTCACCCTTTAGTCAATAAGGCCTTAACGTTTGCTGTTTCTGCCAACCTTCACCTCTCTTTCAGGCCCTTAGTATTGCTGGTATTATAAATGTATGCTGCCTCTTTAAAGGCATCTCACTGAGGATTGTGGGGAACTAGACAGTTAGGATCACATCTGTTAGATCTAAATTAGAATGCAAAATTGATTATTATGAGATTATAGTCAAACTGTCCAAATCTTTTGTTGTGCACCTGTAACCTCATCCCCATTGTCTCTGCAAGGACAGGTTTTGCTCATCTCTGACTGCACTTTGCATCATGTCTGTTCACTCAACTGCAGGTATACTGCACATTTTAATCAGTCCAGTTTGTCATAAATAAGCAATAAAAACCTTTCAGTATGGCTCTGTAAAAGGCACGTTTTTGAAATGCTTATAGAATTTATACATGAATTGAGTTACACACAGGGATAATTCAGTGTAGAGGTTTATTTCATGCTTATTAATATAGGGTTATTTAGTGGTCCTTTAAATAGGTTTGCATTTAAGGCAACCTTTTTTTTATGCATGTAGAAATAGATAGCATTTCATTTCTTCTTTTTATTTATTTATTTATTTATTTTTTGATAAATTGCTTTTTATTAGACCGCAGAAAAGAAACAGTTTTAGGTACAGAGACACATATAATTCAGTTCATTGTTTTCCCTGGCTCAGTGCTGTGTAAATCAGACCATAAATGATTTAAACAGGTGGCTTACCACCTGTAGATGCTGATTGAGTTTACGAACATTCACAGTATAATTTATGGGAAATGCTACTTAGCAATGAAAGCCTCACATCTGTTGGTAGGATTCACTGGTTTTTCAGGAAACGTATTTACAATTCAATTTCTTTGGTTATTAGAAAATGAAATATCCTAAGCAATAATTAGAAAAAAAAACCGTACAGGCTGAACACAGACGTCCGAACATACGTCGGCATGGGTTTAATCACATATATCATGTATCACTATCATTAGCAACAACACATGGATCTAATACCACTTACTTTTGGAGGAATCATGTCCGAGGACACGTGATTAGCCTTTGTGCCCTACGTGTACATTGCTATTTAAACTAATAATAAATAATTGCGGGCTAAGACACTTTTTTTCTGTGTTTTTTTAATAAGGGACTCAGCTTTTGGAAGCTACATTTGATCTGCAGGTAAATAACAGACAAGCAGTGGGATTCTGCTTTGCAAAATTTTCAGAATGTTTTTTTTTTTCTCTAAGGGTCCACAAGGAATTCTTCCGTCTTAAAAGCAACGACTTTAGAAAATTACCCAAATCATGAGCCAGACATTAAGAACATAGTCAGCTGTTGTCAACGTGTCTCCGGCAACAACAAACAATTATGTATCTTTGCCTAATTATATGTGCCTGTTACACACCTGTACTGGTTGCTGGTATTTGCACTACTTGTGGTTTTCTTTATCAAAACAGCATTAGCCATGTGAAGCAAGTCAAGTGTTTTGTACAGTTTGCACTGGAAAAAGATAGAGACCAAAAACAGACAAGGTTATTAAAAAAAACACAAATATAATATACAAAAACATTCCAGTATCAGATCAAGTATCAAATATACAATATTTAGTCCCTATTTCTTTTAATAGTGTTGTCATTGTTGGAATTCATTTTTAGTATTTTGTACAAAGCGGGATTCTACAATGCAGCAAGTGGTTTTCATGTTTATTTTCCTTTATTATTACAGTTTTTGTTCAGACTGTTTTTCCTTGTTTACATGTGTGCTCTCATTTACATTGAAATGGTCTATAGCAGCGTTTCCCAAATGCTGGGTCGCGACCTGGTACCGGGCCATGAAAATTATTTGCCGGGTCGAGCGCCGCTCATGAATATTCATGAGCCGGGTTCTTGATGATGCTACACGCATTGCGTACAATGCGTGTAGAACCCGGCTCATGAATATTCATGAGCGGTGCCGTGCGCGAAGGTAAGGGACTTCGCGCATGCGCACGGCACCGCTCATGAATATTCATGAGCGGCGCTCTTGTGACCCGGTTATTTTTGTGCTTATCCTTTGTGCCGGGTCACGAAGGATAAGCACTAAAATAACCGGGCCACAAAAAAATCAACTTTGGGAAACACTGGTCTATAGGTTGCTATGGTCCACTAACTTACCACCCAGCTACCGAGTTAAATACAGACTGAAAAAAAAGATCTAATACAGTTCCTAAACAAAAAGATAGGTAGTCCAATTAAATTTTAAATTAAAAAAAAAATTATACTGTAGATTAATTAACATTTCAAAGTGGCAAATTGGGGGGTTGATGGCAGGGCTCCAATGTTGCATAAAAAGTGACAATGGTGACTGTGACTAAATGACAACATGACCTAGGGATAAGGTAACAGAGAAATAGAATATTCACACAGTACAGTCAGTGGGATATGATGAGACTGACATCACTGCCCTTCTCTTTTTGAATTCACCTCACTCCGTATGACTTCTCATCCTACTTCAATCGGACTGACTCAGTGTTTGCCACTGTCCACCTGTTAAACAAATGTATTCACTATTTAGTCACCACTGAGAAGTGAATTTATGTCTGTTTTGGCGATGTGACTCAGGTTGTAATGAGCTGGATTCAATAGGTGAATTCACCCTTATAAAAATATGTCCCAAAGTCTGAAAATACTGTATATATTTGTTTCTATTTTATATTATTTTTTATTTCTGTTGAAAAACTTTAAATGGGACTTTAACCCTTTAATCTACTGTGTTACTACTGATTTTCCCAAATAAATCAAAAATAATTCAGCTACTGGTGCTTTTGTTCAAAGGGGGCAGAACATAATCCCTTAAATAAGACAGACACAAAGTAATTCTCTCTGCTTCAGACAAATTACAGATTCATACCTAGGTAAGGGCTTATCCACAAAACACTTTGGGAGGATATTCATAACCATAAGAATGTGTGTTGATATTGTAAACCATAGCAATAAAAAGTGTGACTAGTTAATATAGGTCACAGCACCAGGGAGGGTTTGCACCTATGTTTTTTGAGCATTTTTGCTGCATTTAATGAAACTGACTATTCATTACTCCTTAATGATGGAATTTTTCCAGATTTATCTTCAATACACAGTGGTTCTGAACACTCTGTGTTCATTGGTTAAATCAAATTTCAGATCTTCTATTTTAAGACATTGCATTATTATTTAATGAATACAATTCATTTAATTTCTTTTTTTTTTTTTTTGCAGTATTTTTAAATTAGAAGATGTACTTGGTTTTGTGTGAATTTGGCCATAACTCAAAATCATATTAATCAATAAGTAACAAAAAAAAAAATATTAGACCGTAAAACTCTGTGAAGGAAGCGCAAAGAAAGCACTATATAGCGCTTTATCAAAATAACCAATAATATAATAGCAAAGACCCAACGTCCTTAAAAGTAGTGTTTGGGAAAGTGATAATGGGCTACGCACTGCATTACAAACAGGTACTACATACTAATATTTGTATGCATACATGCTTACTTTATGGACATTGGATAGTCCTTGTATGTTATTAGTACCTGTTTGAGCTTATTTATACTGACACACAAGTCAATTTGTTTTAAAATTTCCAGTGAGGCTTTATAATTGCTGTCTCTTTTGGGGAAAGTTTTTTCTTTGGTATACCCCCAGGTGGTTTAAAACCCCACACAAGTGGACTAGTCACTATAATATATACTGAGTTCCAGTGGAAGTTGGCATTATTAACTGTATACCCTCTGTGGATTTTGACCAGCTGTGAGATACATTTTTAAACTTTTTCTGGATGGAAATAAAACATTTGTTGAAGTAAATCCTCCCTCTCTCTTGTCCTGTGGATGATTTGGGATACACTCTTTGGAGATGTGATTTGGTGTATTTTACCATGAAGTCCGTGTGACAGATATGCCGTGTTATTGGTTGCATCTGGTGAGCATTTAGAATCACCTGTGTGTTTACTGCACGAAGATTTGGTGTTGTGCACCTTATTGTTTTTTCCATTATCACTTTCCCAACACTACTTTTAAGGACGTTGGGTCTTTGCTATTACATTATTGCAGTGGTTCTCAACCTTATACACAAAAAAAAATAGTACCAAAATAATAATGATGAAACATGTTTCTTTGTACTATGTCTCTATAAAAATGTCATTTATCTAAATATTTTTAATTAAAATAAAATATAAAGATGGCACAAAAAATTGTCTAAATGTTGAAAAGAACTTACTTAAATAGTCAGCAGCATATGAAGGCCCATTGTGACACTGACATTCTGGTAAAAGAAAACCCATTGAGGGTGAAAGTTTTGTTTTACTTTGCTATGTAATTTACATACATGTTTTACATGTTTACTATGTAATTTTTAACACTAGCGGGAGCTTGTCTTAGTAAACTGAGAAAAAGCAAAGTATATTTATGAGCACTGATATTACAGAAAGTATGTGGATCTTTGGAAAAATTATTGACCTAAAAATGTAGCTTATATGCAAGATCATTAATACAGTAGAAATGGTATGTTTTTGGCAACCATTAATCCATCATTAACATTAAAAAAATATTTCTAATTGACAACAATGGTGAACAGTTTGGCTCGAGGGCGGAGCAGTCATTTTAATGAGACTAACTTGAGTATATTTCATTAAATTTTGTCAGCTAGCAAAACAACTCACTGTTCTAGGATGATATGAACCTACAAAGTCAAACATTATTTTGTTGAATGTTGATCACAAATTTAATAAACATAGTTATGTATAATTGATTTTTATTCTATGTTACAATAAAGAAATAATTAAAAAGAAAAATAATATTTGGGGAAGAAATCTAAATAAGAGCATTTCAGATCATCCCTTTTCCAAAAAAAAAAAAAAAAAGTGTTTATAACATATTCTCTTAATTTCCTCCCAGAATCTTCCCAACAGACAAATATTTGTTGTAACTGTAACATATTTTTTTGAATGGGTCATAGTACTGACACAACCATTATTTACTCAAGCTTTTATGATATGTTAAAATGTTTGATTATTACTAAATTAGTTTAGTATCTAAAGTGATGACCACAAACTTTTCAGACCCTAAATGATGCAATTAGGACCCTTGTTACAGTCTACAGTCCCAGTTGTGAAGGGCTTGACTTGCTTCACAACCCAGTGAATTATTTTTAATGTTTGATTGCTATAGCTAAGCTTTGAAAAAGTCATGGTGATCAAGTGCTGGAATTAATGGCATGTAGTCTTACTGTAACACATAAATGACCTTTTTTTCAGGATAATACTGACTTTGCAGTTTTGTAAGTCCCCCACATTCCATTTCTCATGATAATATGGTCCCTTGAAAGGGGTTATTCAATTTGAAGGTCTCATAATCTTTTTCACCCAAAATAAATTAACATCCTGAATTGGTCCAGGACTGGCAAAATTAATAGGAATAGTAAAATGCTAACAACTGCTATTATCATTGTATTTATGTATTTAACACTAGCAGCTTCCAAGGGAAAAGGATCAGTTACTGAAGCAGTGAAACACATGGCATTGATAAACATGATACCACTACCATCTTGAAAATAATACGATTGCAAAGGAACAAACAGCAAAATGCTTTACAAACCCCTCAGATCATTGAAATTCTATTTATTATTCCCAAAGGCTCAGATCCCAGTCCCACAGGTGAAGCCTGATCTATACTCTAACACTATAATCTAATATATGATATAAAAAAACATAGAAACAAACCTTACAATGTGTAGAAATGAGTGTCCCAGGAAAAACATATAAATAAGCTGTATTTAATTCTGTTTTTGCACATATATTAATATTATTAGTAAACAATGAATTGATTAGCTTGCAATTTAGTTGCTATTGAAAATTGCTTAAAATTCCACATTTAACACCATACACCAATCATTAATGAGGGACAACAAACAACCCACAAGTAATAAACACAGATATATATATATACTGTATATACTGTGTATATATATATTTTTTTTTTATTATTATTATTATTATTATTATTATAGATATATATATATATATATATATATATATATAGGCAGAAGTATCAACTTGGGGAAAAAATGCAAAAAAATGCAGAGGAAGAAACAACTATTTATTTAACTAGTGTTTTTTTTTGTTTTTTTTAGAAAAGTATCAGCAAAATTTATATTGGGCACAACTGCAGTGTTTCATTATTTATCTATATCTGAATTCATTTTGGCTAGTTTGTGAGAAGGGCATAGGCACAGGAAGTGACACCGTTTCATGTATTACTGCATGTGTAGGCTATAGTCACAAAGGCTTTTATTGCTGATTTGATTAATGCAAATTTGTCATGTTCTAGTCACAGTAATGAAACTCTGTGGACAGCTGCCATTTAGATAAATGAAAGGCACAAAGCCACAAAAATGTTACACACCCACTACTATCAGGCAAAAGAATGGATGTCCATGCTTGTGCCCATTACTTGTGGGTGTGAAATGCATATGTCGTCTTCTGATTTTAACTCACATTAATTCTAATGACAGGAGATCTTACTATGTTTGCTGAACCTAGGACACAAAAACTTACCAATATCAAACTTGAGATGAAAAATCTGGGTAGCCATAGCCTTAAAAAAAGTTGATTATCTCAACCTTTTCACACATTTTTTGGACAATTTTCAGGTGAAAAAAGGTCACAAAAAAGGTTGAAAACATACTTTTTTACAAAGTTTACGACTTTAGCAAATTGTTTTTAGAACTTTATAGTTTTCACTCTACCGTATCTTTAATAGATCCAGCTATTACCAGCAACATGAATCTGGTAGAACTACAGATCCACACATGCAAATGTGGGTAGAGATTATATCACTTAAATGAACTTAACCCAGGGATGGCGAACTTATAGCACACGTGCCAGAGAGCCCTTTAGTGGGCACACACACTGTCACCACAGCTGCTGAGGACCCAACCTGACAGTTTTCAGGCCTGATCCATGACCGACACTGAAGGAGCACCCGCTTGTTGTGGAGCTCTCCTTCCTTGATGCAGGCACGCTTCTCCCCTGACGCAGGTGCGATGACTTCACACATCAGCGCCAGCACTTCGAGGGACTGGTGAGTGACGTCACCTTTTCGGCACCAAGTGTTGAGAAGGTTTGCCAAGCACTGACAACCTCTGGCTTAAAATAAAATTAAAGTACATTGAAATCTGTCTTAGAAAGTATCATGTTGCTTTGGCACATATCTTTTATGGAGCAAAATGCATCAAAAAGCATTTCACTCTGATTATTTCAATTTATTTGCGGTTTCTGGGTCATATTCACCATGAATGTGAAATTCAGGTATTCATCAAGTGCTGAAGTGACAATTAGATAAAACATAATCTTGGTGGATATTTAATAAGAACATTTTGACCTTTTCAAATATTTTCCTCACGTTTTGCTTTCAATTTTCATTTCCTTATACTTTTCAACTCCGCAGATTGATAAAATAAATCAATATTGATAAATATCAATCAGTTGAAAGTGACATCATTTGCAGTTCCCTCCTATTAGGTTGACCTTCCAATATTATTGTTATTATTATTATTTATTCGTTCTTATATACTCAGAGTCATTACTCATTACTGATCGATACTGATATCCTTCCTTGATGGGAAAACTTTTTTAACTTTGGGTTAGGGACAGACCAACTCAAGGAAATAATGGTCAACACCAGCCTGAGGCAGGTGAAAATGTTTGTGTGATGAAAGTGTCTCGGGAAAGCTTTGCAAATTGGCAAAAACACTATTGAGAAAAATAGACTGTTTTTTTCAACATTAACTAGTTGAAAAAAAAAATGTAAATTTGATGTAAATATGCAGATTTGACTTTGTTAAATGAAAGCAGCAAATTGGGAGGCTAACGGCAGAGTTTGTATTCTAACATTTTACTCAAAATGCTATAAAATGAGCTAGAGATTGTCTGCCATTAAATTTAGTAAAAATAATTGTAATTTATTTCACTATTCTCCAAAGACAATGCTGGCAACAAAACCATGACATGGAGACATTGTTTTTTCTTGATAATTCATGCCTATCGTCAGTATAATGTCATTAATATAGAAAATGATGTTACGGTAGTATTGTCTTCTTTTAACAGAACCAGGTGAAGATGACATCATTCTTTACAAAATCCCTATAAGGAATTCAGTAAACACTGCTACTATTCACATGACAGTGCTCAGAAATTACTAGCCAATTCCTTCTATTGAAGCAACAATACATTAAATAGTGAATATGCACAACTCACTTTGCATCACTACAGATGAACTGATACAAGTGTGGAAAAACCACTTTAGAAAGTGAATTCAGACCTTGATAGATGTTTATTTTTGTCTTTATCTTAAATATAAGCCACATTATAAGTCTACATATCAATCTTTTGTTCTGTTTTCACTTTTTTCTGGGCAAAATTTTTATTTCGGCTTTTTGATTTTGATGTACTTTCCATCGAACAATATTTATCAGTATCAAATGGATTTTAAGTTATTTGATGTTGCTGAAAAAGGCAGATTTTTTTTCTAACTTTTACCATTTCGATATTATGTGAATGAATAATTTGAAGAAAACAGAATGAAAATGGTAAGACGGTCATTTCACTCCTTAGTAAATATACTAATTTGCCTCTACTGATAGAAATTACAAGGCCTGGATAGTCAGATGCAGATGCAAAGAACATTCTAATCAGAGCTGAATTTGAATGTGTTTTGCTAAGTTTAAAGTACAACCAGGAAAAATGCAGCACTCCTTATATTTCAGTAGTGTTCCCGGGTGGTCATATAGTAATATAAATGACATGTGTTTCATGATTCCTATATACTAAACATGTTTTTGTATTAAAAATTAGATTGTGTTATGTGTAAATACTTTATTATGTGGGTTTTTTTGGCATGAATTACTAAAAGAGAAGGTTATGTTTTACAGTAGAAAACCTTAGGGGTATTGTTTTTTGGCTCCAAAAATACTATTATGTCACTTTTCACTATGCTCTGATCTTTTAAAAGTGACAATTACTATTAACCTAAAGCTGTTCTCAGATTTATTTATGAACATATTCTGATATTTTAATACTCTGATCATCAGTCATCATTAGTTTGTTCTTTATCTGGTTATAAAAGCTGTATTCTGTTATGGTAATTTAATATTTTTTTTCCAGGATGTCAGCAGTCACTACAGTGAACTTATATATAATAAAGAGCTCTTGATGCCCAGATATTTTTAATGTATTCTAAATAAATGTTTTTGCCACATTGTAACTACACTTAATTCTCCATTAGATCAGTCCTATAATGTGTAGAACCTGCTCTACAGCACTTAACTGTAGCTGGAACAGTATTTATTTATTAACAATTGAAGCCCAGCATATCAAGAATACATGAAAAAAAATATATGGCTCAGTGGTTAAATCACTCAACTCTAACTCAAGAAATCCTGGATTAAATTTCTTCGATGACTCTTATCTTATACAATTTTGGCCTTGGAGTAGTCTCTTTCATACTCTCATATATTTTAAGTTTTAGTGCATTCTATCTACCCGGATACAGATCCCATTGTCCATTTATCTTCTGAGGGATGTACTTTGACTTTACTCTAACTGCTATATTAAAATAAAAAGTAAATACATTTTATTACCATCTACTAACTGCTCAATATAAAGCATCACTTGTTTTTTTTGGAATGCAGCAGATATTAGTCATTAGTTTTTTGATGGGAAAACTTTTACATTTGACAGTTTGACAAAGGAACACATTTGTTTAGCGTCTACAGTTCTGACTATGACCATGGCAGTCTGCTATAGTTTTTTTAGTAAGTTGATTACACTAAAGGGGCTGGAAAACACAGCAGATTTGTCTCCCTTGTAATTACCTACTCCTAAGGGATCAGTAAAGCAGATGCAGGTAGGCGACAATGAATTACTCATCTTGTATTTTAATTAAAAAAACATTAACAGGTATATACTTCTTAGAAGCACCTATTATTAATTTTCTAGTAGCAAAAAGATATAGGCAAATAAAAAGTGAAACACATTCCAAATTTAGGAATTTAAGGAAGTTAATGCAAAAGAAAATGGGAAATACACAGGGCAATCTTCTAGCATGTCATAGCAGTCAAACAGTTGTTAGCAATTACAAGTATAGGGGAACTAGAATTAAGAAATACATCATCTGATTGGTTGATTTTGGCTACTACATCTCTGTAAAAGGTTACTCTGGTTGACAATTCACCTGAAGGTACTGTAATTGGTGTCCATTTGGAATGAGCAGGCTTTCATTTACCTTCTATAGGAAAATGACAACATGAGTTTAGGTACTAGGACCCCCTTCTGTGTTTGTTTGTTTATCTCAGTGGGTCATGTATAAATGTTTTTTTTTTTTCTTTTTATAATTTGGGGATTTGCTCTCTTTCCTCCCAGGTCTAGTTAATATCACTCTAGGGAGTCATAACTCCTTCTCAGGGTGATTATCTACTTCTTTGTTCTTACCACAAATGTGGAATTCACCTTCTTTACCTTGAAAGGTGACTATAAAAAAACTTATCTCTATTGAAGCCATTTGTTATACAAATGTTCACAATAGCTGCTAAATACAGGGTTAGTTATATAGGGACAAAAAAAGCCAAGCCTAAATTGTTATTAAATAATTCATTCCGGGATGAGAGAGGGCTTTAAAGTTAATGATTACAGTTAAAAAAAATGCTGATCATATTTTTGTTTGAAATCTCTAGTAGCGTTTATACAAAACAGAAGCTACAGCCCATTTTAAATTGTAAGAACTGTTTAGTGGGGAAAACAGCTTGGATATTAATGTAAAACCAAAACGGATTAGTCCTGGAGTTAGAGTAAATTAAATGAAGTGGCTGAAATCTTATCTTTTATCAAAACAAAATCTTTTTTCTCCAGGGCAAAGTCCCATTAAAAATCATTTCACTAAATGATTTTGCCAAACAAAAACCAAAAAGAAAGGCATGGAATGTGCTCTTAGATAAATAAACTGCATCTGCTCTGAGAAAACAACTTAGTACTGTGATCATCAGGCCAGGAACAGAATGAGTTCAATGAGCAGATATTAAGTGTTCATTGATCTCTATGTTATAGGTTAACAAACGATCACCTACACAACACATAGGCTGGAAAGCTCATAAATAATTTGCTTTGTCACATTCCATTTGCTTTCATAGAAACCAATGCAAAGCTCAAACCATTTGTTTTCTATATGAAATCATTTCAAACTGAAGCAACAATGTTCCACGGGAGTACTTCCTTGATTAGATAGGCTGTAAGTTATTTAACTATATTTTTCATCTATTCAGAATAAAATACCACTGTCTCTCAGTGAATGACAACTGACTGTGGCCTCCACACCAAAGTATAATTTACTCTGTCTGACTTTACTTTACATCGAAGTAACTTAGCTCACTGTGGTTGCAGCAAGAGGTTTATTGTGAGCCCCATTCTGAAATTGCAATAACCAGTTGCTTTAACAATTCACTAAAATCCCCGTCTAGCATAAGCAAGATATACAGATAGTTGCAGATTCCATACTACACTGATTTGCAGCAATCACAAAATGAGCAAATAGAGTCAGACCGTGAGGTTTATCTCGCTGCTGCTTCCTTAAAAATTAATCAAGAGACTTGGGTCATGACCACACTGGCATCGTCACAGTTCATCATATACATCGTATTTCTGAACATTCTCAGAGATTTTTCCTGCGAAAAAGCTGCTAAAAATAACTTTGGATGATATTTATAAAAATCAAAAAGGCTTTCTTCTGGTATATTGATATACCTTTAATAAAGTCGAAAATATTGATATCGCTGGTTGCAATATTTTTTAAGCCCCTGCTGACCTTATTTATCACTGTAAACCAACGGAATTTCTAGAAAAAGCGCAAACTTATCATAGTGCAGTATATTGAAA
>WMED01013506.1:0-14386 GCA_019650415.1 Pipa parva | reverse complement strand
GGTGGAACTTGCACTATTGGTGACTGACTAAATACTTTTTTCCCCACTGTATATATTTGTGCCACATCACCAGAACAGTCAGAACTCTCAAAGCCTGATTGATTTGTAATTTTATCTGGACTAGAAACATATTTGACATTTCAACAGAGTTACAGGGAAACAGTTTGCCTCATTCTATCCTGTGATTTTTATTGAAATAGGGGCATAGGGGAAATGCTAATTTTTCATTGAATTCTATGTCTCAGCACTTCTCCTCCAAACTAGACTACATCACATCTCTGTTTGCTTTTCTTTATTCAGAAATTTGTTTGGAGAAATGAGATCTTGTTGGAATTGTTTTGGATCTAAAAATGACAACAGCAGTATAGTTATAATATAAAATATGCATGGCCTCAAAAATAAAGACAGTTCCCATCTATGAATTCTTGTTCTCTTTCTAAAACTTAAAATTAAATTCAGCCAAAAATGTGCCTTTTAACTGAACAAGGCAGACAATGTGGTACAAATTCAGTATGGTATTAAAGGACTACAGTAACGTACCCTAACCATAACGGGTGTGCAGAAAGTACAGGGTCTGCCAGTCTCAATTGATACAGTATATTAGCAGTTAGAACTACAGCTAAAATGATTTCCTTTGGGCTGTAGCACTATCTTATAGAACTGCTGGTGCTAGTGTCTCCCGACTGCCAAATTGGATCCTTATTAAGGTTGAGGGTGGTGAAAACCCATTATTCCCTATGGAGATGGGGAACTACATTTTTTATAAATTCCTGGTGGAAATCGGCAATATCAGTATTGATATTCATTCCGATATCAAAGGGTTCCATTTACACTAATGTAATTTTTATCGGTATTAACACATCAATATTTATCGATATTAATAAATTATTTTTTACTTTTCACAAATGAGGGGAAAAGGAAAATGCAGTGAAAAAAATAGTAGTTCAGGTGAAAACCAGAAAAAAACAAGCAAAAAGGTCTAAATTACCTTAGTAGACATTCCCCATAGTGTTTGACTGGCTGGGGAATGTCTTGCAGTCCATTAAACTGTGAATAACAATGAGGCATAAATTCAGTGATGGTTTCACACATGCTCTTTAGAAAGCCAATGCCCAGGACACCAACATTCTCAGCAGGAGTTGTTGCTGGCACGTAGGCTAAATTAATAATGTTATCTATTAGGACAGTGTTTCTCAACCTGTGGGTCGTGACCCTGGCGGGGGTCGCACGACCATCCCACGGGGGTAAAGAACCGCTGCGGCACACGGAAGCGCTAACAGGACCCTTCTTATAAGGGTTCCTGTGGGGTGATGTTGGACGAAAACATCACCACGTGATGTGTGTACGTGATGACGTTTAACCCAAACGTCACCACGTGACATGCGTAGGTGATGACGTTCCGGCCGAACATCATTACGCGATGCGCGGTGCCGTCAGCGCCGGGGGTCGCGGCTAAGAAAAGGTTGAGAACCGTTGTATTAGGAAACTTTAATTCTTTTTCAATGATACAAACCATTTTTTTAAATTTCTACTTTTCCTATCAAGTTTACATAAGCACTGTCACAGCTACATAGTGTGATGGTTTGGCCTGACTTGAACCAAAAAGCCCTCTGCAGTTGTTAGAAAGAGTGATTCTTCTCCCTCACAACTGCAAGCAATGATAGCAATCTGATTTCTGCAATCCAGTTACAACAAATTGTTGCACGTGGATCTGGTTTAGGTCATCAGAAATGACTTTCCCTAGCTTTACTCCACGCGTGGAATAACGTGTAAATTGCGGCTTCTCAGAGAATATGGTCTCTGCAGCCCATGTGAACTTCATTTTATCATTACAGACTGCTGGTAGGGGAGCTATTAGGAATTTAAATTGAGGTTTTTAGGCCCTCTGTAGAATTTAGCAATGCAATGTAGGACTGTAAAACCAGTGGTTTTTTAATCTTTAGTTCACTCATCAGCAGGCTTGGAATGAATTAGGTTATATTTTTCTCCATGAAGCTGTTGGTCCTTCTTTGAATAGTTAATATTCTCATCAAATATTACATAAACATTCTCTGGTTTTATTACAGTAGTGTGTGGTCTCACACAAAGTTTGTTTAAAAGTCTTTGTTATCCTTAATGACCAAATAGGCAGGAAATATAAAAACATTTGCCAGCTTCTATGAACGAGCCACATACTGTGGACACAGATAAAACAACTAGTAAAGTGAGCATTGGTAGTAATATCCGGCACTCCCAGTAGTAAAATCAAAAACTTTTATTACTCACAAAAGTTAAAAACTAGTTAAGTGAACCAGAAGGCATAATCCGATGCATGTAAACAAAAATGAAACAGTTAAAGTATATCTGTAAGAATCAGTTTTAGTGAATACATAATTGTAATTTAAATGTAAAACTTTACCTCTGTCATCACAAAGACACAGCCATTACAACTGTGAAAATAGCACATAGAGTAAGGAAAAACACACCCTGCACCATACATGATGTGCAATAACCAGGAGGTGTATAACTAGGTTCTGTAATGCAGGATATGGAATACTTGGCAACACCTCTTTACTCACTAAAATAGTGAGGCAGATACATGGTGTGCTTCCTGGTGATGCAATCACATTTGCTCCATCTGTATATTGGCTTGTTATTATAACCAGTGTTATAAAATGGTAATGTATGAGATTAACACATTCATTTGGTGCTTAACTAGGAATGTTCTGAAAACCTTTATGAACATGGGAATAGACATAATTCAAAACAGTTTATAATTTTAAAAAATGACAGCACCCTCCCTTGATTTGACAGCTTGCCTAGCATTGGGCAGTGTGGTAACTCAGTGGTTAGCACTGCTGCCGTGCATCGCTGGGTTCAATTCCACTCTGAACTTCATCTGCATGGAGTTTGTATGTTCTCCCCGCACCTGCATGGGTTTCCTCCGGACACTCCATTTTCCTCCCACAATCCATAAACATACATCTGTGTCTGTCTATGTGTGTGAGACTGAATAGGGAAAACTAGATTGTAAGCTGCATGGAGCAGAGACTGAAGTGAAAGACGAACCTCTGTAAAGTGCTGCGTAATATAGTATATAATTGCACAATGTGATTTTTCATATAATCAGTGGAAGAAGGTCCAACCCATCTAGCATTTTAAAGTTTTCCCTAGACGTGGCTAACTGTCTTATAGCTGTCAACTAATGCTTCACATGTCTCAGAAAGCTGTTAGTTAGATTTGCCCCAGCACAAATAACATGTAAGATGAACTTCCCTTTCAAGGACGAATAATTCCCAAAAATGTCAAGTTTAATTAATCATCTCCATGACTCCAGAGAGAGAGTGATTCATTTCTTGCCTAAAATAGCCCCTTATGTTGTTAACTGCTCACACCTTCCGTTGGTGATTTGTGAAAAAGTCAGGCAAACATATCTCACTGATATTATCTGATTTGGATATGTTTCTAAGATGCAGATGATCATATTTCTATTAAAGAATGTCAACCAGTCACAGGAGTTATATACAGGTATATTGATGTACACTTTCCTTTTATAAAGCTCAGATTAACAAAGTGTTATAATAGTTGCAGTTAATATCTGTCATTCCCACTATGTTCAGGAAGAGCTACAAGAGGAGAATGAATCTATAGGGAGAAGTTCTTAGGAAGTTATTTTATGAGAGTCTCAAAATAAGTCATAAAAAAAATTCCTCTTTGGCTGTGGGACAGCGGTAGGGGAAACGAGCCAGTGCTCTCCTGGACTGGCCTTAATTCAGCTCCAGGAATAATCCCCACATAGATTTTTCCAGGAATCAAGGCATTAAGAATTAGTTTCTCTTAAGGATTGGTTTATCCATCATGGAAATTAAAGGGATTTTTTTTTGATAAAAAGATATACATTAAATTGAATTCAAAGAGTTGTATCTTGTGTTGCTTATTATTCATGTACACAAGATGCACATATAGAATTTACTGTAGGATTCACACCTTGTCATTGGCTTGGGTCCAGAAGCATAGCTAGAGACCATTGGCTCTCTTGCAGAATTCGAACTTGGGCGTTCTTTCTGCTGCCCAAATACACATGACCTCAAACACTACTATTATCCTGATTCTGCTGCCTTATTCATCCATACCCCTCATTCTCTGGATCAAGGAGTGTTCCAGACAGGCCCTGAAATTATTCCATATTTAAGATAAAATTTATTAAAGTTTGAAAGACCACTCTTGATTTTTCAGTTTATTGCACGAGATCTCATGGGGTTTTTTTTCTAAATTTTTCAATAGAAAGGTAGTCATACTTTACATTAATAGAATAGCTACCTTTCTATTGAAACCAATCAATGCAGAGAATGAAAAAATGAGAAAACAAATGACAGTCAACTGTGTTCTTACCATCTTTCCAATGAGTCCATTGGAGGAATGCAGAGAAGAATCGATATAATATTTAACATAGGGGGTTATTCACTAAGGTGCGAATTCAACTGTCGAATTCACAAACAGCGGATTCCCATAGCAAATCTGCGACAATTTCCCCATTGTAAAGTTGCAACAATTTTTGAAGTTAAGATTGTGACAATTTTCCCATAATAAAGTCGCAACTGTGACAATATTCTCATTATAACGACTGCAATAGTAGCAGCCTAATGCGACTCTCTTTATCTGGCGAATTCGCACCTATACACAACAATTTGGACTTTGGTGAATAACTCCCTAAATTTGATTTTGGTAAAAGAGTTATTCAAAATAAATCAATTTAGGGGGTAATTCAGCATGCAGCGAAGTGGGCTCCGAAGCGTTCGGCTCACTTCGCAAATGGTATTATGTGAATGCTGATGTCCTGCACGCGGACATCAGCATGAACATTAAAGGGATTCCAGTCTCGGCGAGGCAACTCTTTTGGTCTTGCCGAGATGGGAATCCCTTTAATGCGCATGCTGATGTCCGCACGCAGGACATCAGCATGCGCATAATACCATTTGCAAAGTGAACCGAATGCTTCGGAGCCCACTTCGCTGCATGCTGAATTCCCCCCTTAATCTTTTCAGTCTATTTATACAGGTATATACCTGTATATGTTTTTTTTCTTATGTAGACCAGGATCTGTGGGCTATAAAAAAATATAGGCAGATTTGGCCAAAAGTAAAACAAGAAACATTAAGATATCTGAAACAATCGCAAAAAACAATAGCACTATATAGTGCGTTACCAAATAAACTTTTTCTGAAAAAAGTTTAGAAACCAAAATCACCAGATAATATGAGAGTGAATAATGTGTGAAGTGAGAAGTTTCACCACCAAACGTGAGACAATGGTGAGCTCACAACTTCCTCAGGAGAACGCCCACAACGAAACGCGTAGTGACTGCCTTATTCCTTTTTTGGATTTTATACAAAAAGCGCTTGTTCTGTCACTCCTTTGTGAGTATAATTTGAACTTTTTCACTCTTATTAAAAAGTTTCTTTTACTGCACCATGATGCAATTTTTCAAATGTTTTATGATGATGACTACCATATGAGCCTGGGGTCCATTATATTCATCTTATCATCACCTGAGATTTAACCAAACTCTTTTGATGTCAAGCAATTTGGAGCTGCATTTATCGTTTGATCCATGGTTGCCACATTTATATATTGTGCTTCATCAAGTTTATATCTGGTGAGCATTCCCATTATCTGAGTGAGCTCACCATTGTCTCACGTTTGGTGGTGAAACTTCTCACTTCACATTGTTTTTTTGCGCTTGTTTCAGATATCTTAATTTTTCTCACCATTTCAGGATTGTGAATTTGCCTCACGAAGAAAACAAGCTGCATATATCACCTGTGGACCTTTTTTGTTTTTTGGTCGTTTGGAATTAATTTTGTTTTATTTAATTTTGTCATATATGTTTTGTCACTATGATATAATCACTCATTAGCGCTTTACCTTTTTGCTTTAAATTTTTTGAAAGTCTTTAAAACAAGAAATAGCAATCCAGTTTATTAATTTCAACTGGTGTAAACAACAAAAAGGAATCATACGGCTTTTCCGCAGCTAAACTTAAACAGGCTTTTCTTCTACTAATAGAGTGTAAACAATAAATAGGCTCTATTCATCAACATACCACATATCACAATAAACAGACTTATTTAAACCTAAATTACATGGAAGTATAACAGGATTGATCTCAACCACGCCGCAGCTCTTTGGTTCACCAGACTTTTTCCCACATGTAAGCAACTTCATTCCCCTCTAGGCCTCTGCTTCCTTTTCCTCCTAATAAAGCCCAGCTGAGCATATTGTCAGCCAGAGGGAAAACCCCAGGATGGAGCATGGGAGTGACCTTCCCTCCCAAGCTCTTCAGCCACTCCTGAATCTCGGTCCCAAAATCCATTTAATAAACAGCCTAGGCAGTCTAATACTGCCAAGCAAGAATTAACTGGGATTTAAGCCACTGCCATAATAAACCTTAGTGGCACATATACCTCATCCACGACCCATCCACTGATCTGTTTACAACAGGCCTTGTGCAATACAAGGAAGTTTAGCTACAGATGGTGAGATATGTCTGACCCAGGTCTTAGTGGTCATGTAGGTATTTGTGTGTTTGTACTGTGGCAAATATACACTAGGTGAGCAATTACTCACTTTCATAGAATTTGAGTAAGATGCAGAGGGGGCAGTTTAAACTGCATGGAAATGTGCAGTTCAGAAGAGAAACCAAACTGTAAAATGTTGTTATTTTGGTACTGTGCCAAGCAAAGTGAATCTCTAAGTCATAATCCACCTGGAAAGAAATAAAAAATTGTGAACCATAATTCTGTTTGAACTGTTTTGATGTACAGGTCTATCATCACAGTTCTATAGACCTAGTACTATACTAGTAATATGCATGAGGAGAGGGCAATGTTACCGTTTTATTGTGTTATAGTTGCTGGTGTTGTCTCTATAGGAGAATAGTCACAAAAATTAAAATGTTTTTTTTACATTCATTTCAATGGCAGACAATTCTATTTTAGACTATGACATTTACTGATAATCATATATACCAATTCCATTGCAAGCCTCACTGTATAAATAATTATTCCACAACAGTGAGTCTCTGTACCTGAGAACATGTTGAATTTATTGTCAGAGGCACAAAAAGATAAGGGGAAAGAAAACCACAGCTTTTCTTTTGCGGGAAGAAGGGTGGATGTTTTGGTGATCTCCTTTCAAAACGATTAAATATAGAATAAACCATGAAGTCACATCAACAAAACCAGGGGTGGGCAATTAAATTTCCAATGGGGCCACATGAGAAACAGGAATGGTTTTAGAGGGCCAGACTTCCCCCACAACTCCTTTCCCCCTACTCTGCTGCCCCTTCCTATCTACACCCTATCCTCAGAAGGAAGGGGGTGCTATCTTGGTGCTCGCCCCCCACCTTCTCCCTGTCCCAGCTTCATCTAATCTAGTACTTAGCCTTAGCACTACAGCGTTCCTCTCTCACAGGAAGTGGAAAGCTTTCAACTTCCTGTGAGAGGAATGCTGTAGCGCTAAGGAGCTGGGACAGGGAAGAGGTAGGGACATAGAGGAGGGGCGGGAGCACGGCTGCCTACTCCATGGCTTGGCCTTGTCACCCAATGTTGGCAAATGGGCCAGGCCAAAGATGGCTGTAGGTTGCCCAACTAAAACTATCACTCAAAATTGCAGAAGTTTTGGTCTAGTGATTTCCCTACAGAGTTATATTGATCACCTGTTTCGCTTAACCCTAACAAATAACCCTATTGTTTAGACTGTGGGACTGTTTGTTGATGTGGTAGTGTCAATGTGAACAGGCATAGTGCATTTGCGTAGCATCCATTTTGTTGATGAAGAAACAGAATTGTATCAAAGCAACAAAATGGTCAAATTATGCAGTGATTAAAAGGAACTGGATACAAGAAGAAAAACAAAACAAAATAACAGCCAAACTCAGTGCACATATTTTGTTCCTTTTAAACTATTCTCTATTATATTCTGGCACAGTTTGTTACTGTAAAGGATGAGAACCGATTCAAAACTGAATTTGCAATATAAATGTCTCTTTTAAGTCAGAAGCAAGAGTTTTATTTTTACACATCTGCATCTGATATGTCCATCTGGTCTGTTTTTATTTTGCTTAGTATGGTTTGTTTCGGAGGAGGGGGGCACTGTTTTGGATCTCTATGTATCTGCTAATTGACCCATCCTTGTTATTGTATGGAGGATTTATAAATATTTTTTGAGAACACAAAATAGGTTTTTTTTATTTGATTTTGTTGTGTTGTTGATGGAATGTAATTCCTAGGTTTATACGCCAAGCTGTGTGTGTCTGGTGGGTACCAAGACACAAAGACCTAAATATAATATTCACAGGAATGTTAAGTTCAGCACCAATTGCCACAAAACTAACACTGCAGTCCTGCCATCCCCCCCCCCCCCCCCCCCCCCCCCCCCCCCCCCCCCCCCCCTCCCCCAGTTTCCCACTTTCAAATGGCAAAGTCAAACAGGGGAATTTGGAGCAGCTCACCTAGTCATATTCACACCACTCCTCTGCTTAGTCAGTAGTAGAAGTACCTGTGCACCAAAAGATGCAAAGTGCACTATCATAGTGACCTGAATTGGTCATGTATTTGCCCATTCACAGAGTTTATTCAATAAGAGAAGAGGGGGAAGCAGAGAATAGACGTGACTTCTAGGCAACTATTCACACCTCTCAAAATGTGTCCAATAATGTTTGATTTGTTAACAGTAAATGAAATGATCCTTTATGATCGTATTTGCAAATTGTTAATCTGTAATTTTGCTTTAAACAACAAAAAGAAAAAGTAAAGAAAAAAGTTTTCTTCATTTGTATTTAATAATATTTTGTATTGTCACAGCTTTAACATGAAGGTTTCTTTTAGGATTCTTTTGATTAATTTTTCCTTAAGCAGATGATTGGACAATTCCTTTGGTTAAGCAACAACAAATGATGGAATGTTATGAGTTATGGCTGTGCCGCAGTTGCATCTGCAGCCTATGGCTTGGGTTCGATCCTCGGTACTGCCTGGAGAGTCATGGAAATTATTTTGTTGGTTCGTGCCGATTGCTGGTTGGCAACCGCTGGCATAGGTTTGGTTTGCTTAAAAAGTAGTGGACGATTCCTACGTTTAAGCAACAACGGATTATGGAATGTTATGAGTTATGGCGGTGCTGCAGTGGCATCTGTAGCCTACAGCTTGGGTGCGATCCTCAGTACTGCCTGGAGACTCGTGGAAATGATTTTGTTGGTTCTTGCTGGTTCCTGGTAGGCAGCCGCTGGCATAGGGTTGGTTTGCTTGAAAGGAAGTTTTTTACATATAAGGAAGTTTTTGTAAATCGAATAAAGCTGTGGCCAATTTTCATCCAATATGTCAGTCTGCATGTTCATGGGGGGCCACAGTTTTCTCTGGTTTAAATGGTATGGTTTTTTTGGGTGGCCATGGATATTATACCAAAACAGTTCCTAGGCAGTTTTCCCCTAGGAGATAACCTAAATTTGCTCCTGTTTAAATCTTTGAATTGAAATTGTGTTGAGAATATAAAACCCAAGGTGTAGGCATTATATGACTATTAACATGTGCTGTATTCTTTTACTGCTGGTCTGTGCTTTATGAAGAAAACAAATCTACTCTTTTAAATAACTTGTATGTGAATATTTTGTTATTTTGTAGGCTAAAGCCAGTACAAGTAAAAATAATCTTTTTTTTTTTTACTTATTTACATTCAATTATTTCCATAAATCTCTCCCTCCAGACTATGTAATATAAGTACTCTTAGTTGTCTGTGCATGCTTTTATACCGTAAATGGTATATTTATAGTTACATTCATTAATTAACAACACCAACATCAGGGTTGAAAATCAATGTTTACATTATGTACCAGGAACACATATTCCCTATTACACTAAATAGTCCTTCTTTTCAAGATTGTCATCAAAGGATACAGACTGCCTTTTTAAGGTTTCTTACCATGCTGCTCTCTAGCCTTAAATATTAGGAAATAGATTGTGTATCTACACTTTAATGCATAGGAACAAGCCTTCTACACTTACTCAACTGACAATCAATTACAACACCTGTTTTGTTTTACACTGACGGGATATGGAGAAACCAGAAGTCCAAACATGGAGAGGAAGCATGGGCACTGCATTTATAAAACACATTCGGCATAGAAATATAGAAATTCTGGAATGCCACAGGTCTTCATTGCCAGTCAGGCACAGCCATTAATGGAAGCAGTGTAGTACAAGGATGATACTGTGGTACAAAGCTAAGACTATAAAGGAGTGTTTCCATAACTATGACAAAAAAAAATGTAGCCAAATAGTGTGATCTGCACAGTCTCCAGATCATTAGCAACTGAACATCCCTGAATCTCCGTAGTTAATCCTAGCATTTTGAGTAGCATTATACTTGCCTGTAATGCTGTAAAAGTCTATGAATCTGTTTATGTTTAAGACTAGGAAGGAGGAGGTGTTGCCAATTTTGGGGCTTGCTGATATGTTTGCTTACCAAACTCTCCCCACTGAATGACTTAAGGCAGCAGTGGTTTAACTGTGTCCCATGCAAAAGTCATGTCTAGTTCTTGTTCAACATGTAATATAAACAGGAGTGCATACAACTGTATCAACATCCATAACTGAAATACTTATACATTACCAAGATTGGTGTTATAACAGTCTTTATAATCTGTTCTTTCTTTAATATATCAAGTAATATAGCATCAATACAATAAAACCCTATTTAATTCAGTCCACACTTTTCTACCATAAACTGTGGGTATAGCTATCAGCCCAATAAGATCCCAAGAATGATCCTAGCCCATAAAGCTGGAAATTTAATCAATTTACTCTATGATGAATAGATCCAAAATCAATTATTTTTAAAGAAAGAAAATAACATTATCTATAGATTATTGTATGCAGAATACCCCCTAGATGTAAATGTGCTACTGGATTAAAGGGGAGCTATAGTCAGATTACATCTTTTGATGCGCAGTGAAAAGTGTTTCTCCCCAGTAGTTGTTTCATGTGAAGCAGAATGATTGAGTAGGCAGCACTGATAAACTCCTGCACCAGCAAATGTTTGTATGATGTGTACTGGCCAGTTTTCCATGGAAAGGTAAACTTCCCTGGACATTTTTGCCCTACTTACTACTTAGCACATGTGCACAAGTCAGCTTTCCCACTGTAATCTCCTGCATTTCAGCTTAATTTATGCATCTAAAAGGTCAGCACGCTGCTTAACCCAGCAGTTTTCAACCTGTGGGTCGTGACCTCTTTGGGGGTGGAACGACTCGCAGGGGACGCTGCTGAAGCGAGAAGAGACCACAGGTCCCTTTATATAGGGTTCCTGAGTGGTGAGGTTGGGGCCGAACGTCATCACGTGACACGCGTATGTGATGACATTTCACCCAAACGTCATCACGTGACACACGATGCGATGACGTCAGACCGAAAAAAGTCACGTGTGACGTCAGGCCAGGGGAGTCGTGGTCTCAAATAGGTTGAGAACCGCTGGCTTAACCAATAGCAGTCAGGCAGCTTTTTTCTCATGTTGCCTGACTTGCAGAACAGAAAGAGGAGGGGGAGGAAAATGTCAGCTCTCAAGACCATTAATTAAGGATAGCAAACTGCAAGTATTATTTTTCCCTAAACTTTTTTAACTACTTGTGTCAGCAATTGGCTTAGTAGAAAGGAGTTTTATATGTATGTTTGCAGTTATACCAGCACTATAGTGCCTCTTTAAACCTACCCTAGGTTTGCTCTCCTGACTATAGCAGACACGTTTAGCCATAGATGTAGCTCTCAGTTACTCAGTTGCCCCAGTTCATACTTTACATGAGAATCCAAAATTTTCACAAGAAGGAAGTGTTTGCAGCATGCGCTGTCCAGTTAATGACATATTCTAGTAATAACTCCTTTGATGGCATCACTAAAAGCAATCTGTCATCTAGTTCACACAAGCCACACGATCTGTAATAGAACTATGAATGAACTTAATAGGTACAGTGCAGACTGTTCTTCAAGGCATAGGCATAGACTAGAGCTCTCTGTGTGCTGATTTAGAGCTCTTAGTGATATTGTATAGTTAATACTTAATGACTGTTATAAATCCCAAAAGCAGACTCTAATCCTAACAACTGTATGATCAGGCCACGTGTTATGTAAAAAAAATAAATCTGAAAAGCTCAATGTACTAGAAATAAGTAGTGAGATGAGCTCATATGAAAACACATCTGAAAGGAAAGGCATAAATAGATTTAATACAAAGGTTATGTGATCCCATAAAATCACCCTATAGTCAGATCTGGGAACTTGCCAAGTTTCACTCTCCATGTTTGCAAAGCAAATGCTGGGTCTCCAGAAGAAACCTTCAAGATCTCTGTCTGGTCTGCTGTCTTCCCCCTTAGCTCTAAACATACACCGCCTTAACCCTACCCTGTTCCAACCCAAACCCCACCCATTCTTCCTCAAGCCAATCAAATTCACCTCAATCTACATAACCCTGCCCCTTTGGTGATGTAATCTCACCATTGAGTCCTGCCCCAGTCTCCCAAAATAGTACAAAAGTGGTCTCTGGGCATTTGGTGGTCTAGAGTTCGCAGGTATGTCTATAATGTGAATATCTCACTGTAGCACTGGGGGCATTTGATTTTTTTTTTTTTTTATGTGTATTTTGATTTAATACCTCTTATGCCTATATTTTATAGTTTTCTGTTTCCAAGAGATTTTTCATATGATACCTTTGCATCCACTGCCTTCACAAATCAGAGCAATAAATATTCATCTGAGGTTTTAATAATTCCTCTCTTTATGAAACCGGGTCATTTTCACACACTAAAAAAATTGGTATCTAGATCTCGGATAAATAGACGACAGGGTTAATCCATTTGTGCACCGAAATGTTCTCTGGCGTAGAATTTGTTGACAGTTTTGGTGTCCACGGAGAGTAGGATGTCGCTGGCTCCACTTCTTCAGGCAGATTCTGCTAATCAACAAGTACTCGTCATGTCCATATGCTGACGTAATGGGTGTGAGGTACAGACTAAGTTGTAAACTCCCTTAGCACTGCTGATGTCACTCACAAGATTTTTTTTCTATTGTTATGCCAGGGCCAGCGTAAGATGAAATCACTCTTTGGTTCACTTAGTTGACAAGTATCTTTATTAAAGAATGATAGGATCGGGTTTTGGCCAAGTAAAATATGTCTTCCTTTATTTGTATTATTCAATTTCTGTTGTTTAGAAAATATACTGAACATTCTTAAAATCGTGTAAGAGTTTATGGGTAATTCTCCCCAAATATTTAACCTTTGCATGGTTCTGTGTTCCGTAGATAGAATTCTGCTCCCTGGTCCATGTCTTCTATTTGTTGTGTTGGCATTCAGGTTTAAGGGATGCCCTTGTGTGATACTGGCCTACCCCTTAATGTCACATGGTTTTCTGCTTTATAAGGAGAAAGGGCTTTCTTGTCTCACACCTGATGATCTCAGTGCTGAATTTAGGATGCATTAGGGAATGACTCGCAGTTTGTATGATGTCTTGTAAAAGAACATAGTTAATAGTCAAATGGTAGCTATATTACTTAGATGAGCAGAAAAAGGGAAGTACTCTACAGTGGGTTGGCACGCCAGCCACTGACCACTAAAAGGTAGTAATGAATATGAAGAACTCCCAGTTCCTGGGTTTGCTGCCACATCTCACAGAAACACTTGTACTGAGGTGAGAAGAGTACTAGAGGTCTTCCCCTGGGCTGCAAGAGAATCTAATGTCATTGTGTATGCAATTGACACTTTTCTGCACACACAGAGGCCAAAATTGTCAGATTAATTTGCAATAAACTATACCCTGAGGTGAAATATATTTTGGCTCTTTAAACAGATTCCAAGGAGGACTGTGAGAGTGGGAGTGTATCACTGTATTACTAGAGAGAATTACAGACAATATTTCTAATGGTGATGTCACAAATTCACTTCTCTTTATTCACTAAGCGGAAGGTTCCCACAGTGAAGAAGTGAACAGTGTTTCTAGTGGAGATACGGTTTATAGTGTAGTGCGGTGTAGTTAGTTGGACAGTATTAGGATGTGGAATGATGCGATATCCACCAGTATAGTGCAGTGATGTAATTCTCACAAAATCCCAATAACAGTATAAAGTGAATATTACATCCCCTTTTATGTCACCCTATTTCTAGTTCATGTTGTCATTGTTAAAGGACAAAGTAGAGCAACATTTTGGGTTATTGTCTACCCTTCCGCAAGCAAACTTAAAACACCATATTGGGACACTTCCTTTTGTACCCACAAAAGTACCGCCCTCCACTGGTGTACACCTAAACTTACAAGCAGAGCCGGCTCTGGCTCTATTGGCGCCCTAGGCGCCCCCCTCCAACGGCGCCC